>VZTL01053719.1:0-13109 GCA_013400535.1 Scopus umbretta
TTTTGTATTTTACATCATTAGTGCAATTTGGATGGTTCTTGGTATGTGTATAGTTCAAAGGTCTTCGTGTTCACATTTTAAAATTAGGTAATGACTTCATCTTTAGAGCTTGGTTTCATTATTTTTATTTTATTTTGAACAATGTAGACAGTTCCCTGTTCTCTGCATTTAGAAGTATAAACACTTTAAATCTGTTACTTAATTCTGTAAGTAATTTTTATAATTATGATGTAACTCTATCCTTAAAACATTTAAAATAAACCCTTTATGTGCAACTTATGACTGTAAACTTTGTTCTCATGAGCAAAATACAGCGATGTGATTTCAGATTGTGAAGAAGCTGTTTCTTCAGTTTTCCAGTTAAGGATTTATTACTTTAATGCGGAGCCATACAAGCTGGTATAATACTTGCCCTATGAAATAAGTTTGCTTGCAAAGCTGAGTCTTTATTCTTTTTTCCAAGTAAGTATAAATGCTGGTAAGATGGAACTTAGCTAAGGTAAAGCATACTGCTTAAACGGTATTTTACCAAACACAGGAAAAACTCCCTCCAGGGGATTATGCAAGTCTGTGAAAGAGTCTCTATTTCCAGAGCACACAAAATATTTCAGCAGTGGGGAACAGCAGAAGCATTTGGCAATGTTTACGTTATACATTTGTCTGCTAAAATTCAATTAAGCACATTTTACTGATGATAAAAAAAAACAAGTTGATCCAAATTAGAGGTGGTGAGCAGAGAAGATACCACCATGCTGCGGACTTTTTAAGTCATGTAAGTTGTTCTGATTAATGCATGAAGACCTAATTATTTTATGTTAAATAACTAAGGCAGACTTCCAGTATTAAACAGATTTTCTTTATTCCTACCTCCTTTCTGATAATGAAGGGGAAAGTGTTACATGGATACGCCAAAATACGTTGGGTTTTTTTGGCACCAAGCTCCTTAGATGTAGACTGAAGATCGTGGAGCATGCCAGCATGCAGTTGGGTCGAACACCCAAGCCTCTTCAGTTCCCTTAGTTCAGTGTCCTGTTTATTGTATCCTGCTGCCTGAGAGACTGGTCCCAGTGAAGATTTATGTTGTATACATCTGATGCTAGAGCCGAGTCTTAGACTCTGCCTAATCAAGAGCATCACATCCAAAAAGGACATGTTAACCTGTGTCAGCTGGCTACATTGTTATAGTTAAAAATAGATAACTTTTTACACTAATGCCTGAAACTGTTTTGTATTACAGCTGATAAACCAACCTCAGTTTTGTAGCATCTCTTTTCTCTTCTCAGAGGAAGGAGCCTTATAAAAACAAATATATTTTTGTTCTCTATTACTGCAGTAATGAAACTGCCCCTGAAAGCTGGTTACTTAGGAGCTAATTTACAAGCAGCTCAAATGTTGATGCTTTGAAGACATGTCCCACAGATTTAGGAGGGTGGGTGTAGGAGTCTTACCCAGAGCTACATCTTTAATACTAATGTGCTCTGTTTTCACATCTGTCAGGTTCCTCCCTCTCCATATGAATGGGTCATATTTTCAGAAAAAAAAAATAGTTTCTCTCTGCTCAGTGAGTTTTTTATTTCAAAATTTAATAAACTTTTAAATATTTGTGCCATAAACAGTTGAGCTGCTGAGGACTTCAGTGGACTCCATTGTTTTTCAGAAAGAATAAGCTTTAGTAAGGATATTTTGGAGGAGAATGGGCTGCTGCAATTTAAGATCATTAAGTTCTGAAAGGAAAAGTAAGAATAGGTCAAGGAAATGACAGATAGGTACTTTAATCCTCAAGCACTGGGCAATAAAAGATTTTCACCTTTTTTGCAGACTCAGAAGCATTTTTTCAGTCTAACTCTAGTCTCTTTTTGAGCAAGTTCCTGCCTTGGCATGTGACATCACTTAACTCTTTTCTCTGCCAATATCTGTACCTTAGCATTTTGATTCATTTCAGGATTGGCAGCCTGGGAGAGTTACCAGGCTACTAAGCATTTTTTTTTTCAGACTTTCCTCTTCCTGTTTTGATAGTTTACTAACCTGTGAATGCCTTGATCCCTCTTCCAAATTCAGAGTGCAGAGCTGCATATGCAGAACATACAGCTGTGTATGCACAACAGAAGGCACCGGGGGTCTCAGCAGTATAAGTAAAGTGGTGTCTACTTCACACTTTCCTGTTCTACTTAGATGTTAATTACAGAAACCTATATGCTCTGGCACTAGTGCCACCCACCCCCATGCAATTAATCCTTAAATTTACTTCTACTTGATGGAGTCTGACTTTTTCAAGTCCTTTTTGAACACTGTGATGCATTTAGGTGCCACGTTGTTCCTTGGGTCTCTGCACTGAAGACTGACCTGTTCAAAGCTAACTTTGGTAATGAACATGGACACCGGCACCTTGGTGTTGATTTGCACAAACTTCTTTTACTACTTAAGAATGTTCCACCCAGACATGACATTTGAGGTATATTTTTAATAAAATAGTCAACACAACATTACACTACTTTAAATGCACATTCAAGTTAAATCCAAGTGACTTCATGTAAACAGCCACTATTTTGGGAGGGGAGAGGGCTGAGGGTTTTTTTTCTTATGTTTGTGTGGAGGATTGCTTGGTGACATGGCAGCTAGTCCTATAAATACAAGAAAGGAAAGGCAAGATCCTTACTCATTTTACTCAACCGGATTTTGAGCTGATAATTTTTAGTGCTGCTGCACAAACCAGCTACACACAGTATATGTTCGCCTTTGAACTGGACTGTGGGATGACTTCTTAAATTATCTTCACAAAGACTTTTTATCTTTTACCACTGGAGTCATGCAGGGGGAACACTGGTTGTTAGCTTTCCATAATAGTTCTAATTAATTTGATGTTACAACACTGTTTACTAACTCTTAGCCATTTTTAACTTAGAGAAGCAGGTGTCTAACTTAAATTCTTATGAACTTAATGAATTAAAAAACAAATTAACCTTTTAAGCTGTAAGAACAAATTAAATCAACATGACTAGCAGAAGCATTAGAGAAGAAATTGTAATGATTCAAAGGTTGTGCTCAAAAGTGTGAAAAAAGGATGGCAACAGCAACTTATACAAGTAACTTTTTGCTACATTGCCACAGGTTTCATTATGGAAGGTTGAAACTGTCTTGCTGGGAATCCTCATTAATTGCTGGCTTTGTTCACTCATTCTCAGTTTTCTGCCTTAAAGGGATATCCATTCTGCCTGACACAAAATTCTCTTCTATTGTTAGTGAGGCTCATTGTATTGTCTATTCAGAAGCTGGCAGATGGAAAGAATAAAATGAAAAAGTGGAGCCATGGTGCAGTTTCCTGAAAAAGTGAAGTGGAAAAGCTAACTACTTTGATTCAGAATTTCTGATGCTAGAGGAAAAAAAAATAAATAATGACCCGATATCTGCCGATAATGAACTGAGAATAAGAGTTTGTTCCACAAGAATGAAAGTAAGACTAACCAAGGGGATGCTCATTATATATAAATACACACAATGTATTAGGTTTTACTGAGGAGAAAATAAAATTAAGCTTAATTATTGCCTAGGATGGGCAATACTGTCTAATGCTGTAAATTCAAACATCATTATCCTGGTCTTTAACTTGATATTATGAGGCTAGCAGTATATGTGGGAGAAGATTCATAGCATTTTGGCTTCCACAAGAATTAGTTTAACACGTGGAAATTCTCATAGTTAAAACATAATCAAATTATGCAGGCAAATGGCCCAAATTAACATCGTATGTGCTCCAAATGCTGAATTTTTAGTTCAACAAATAACACTCTTGCAGCTTACAGAATTACAACTACCTAAAATTACTGCTAATTGTTACTAACCAATCGCACTCTTACAGATAATCTGAAAGTGCAAAAAGAGAGATCTGAATTGCCTGAGACTTTTATAGAATATAGTTGTGTGTGGAAGGAAGGAAAATGCTTAAAGTGCTAAACATCTTACTACAGAAAACCTGTAATGCACATGATCATATCCCTGAAGACCATTTTCCACTTTGTGATTTGTACTCCGATGCTCCTCTGGGGAGGAAAAAAACTTGTTCTGCACTCAACATAGGTTCTAAATTGCAAAGATAAGTGATGCTGATGACTTTGTCTGCTTGAGTCAATAAAGAACAAAGGAAAGTATGCACTGTGTTGCTGAAGACAGAAATTGGAATTCTGTAGATATCTCTGCTTTTCTGTAAACTGTCTGATTATATCACTGGCAAATATCTTAGAAATAACAAATGCGATTTCAAGGTTTGTTTTGTTTCTCTTACTGGGATTAATCGTTCATCTTGAGTGGCTGCTTGGCAGGGTAAAGGTGGAGAAAAACCACAAGAGAAAATGGTGCAGTGAAGAGGAGGTCATCTGGCCAAGCGACTGAAATTCTGAACTGCGCGTTGGAATGGCAGTGAGACAGCAGGCTCTGGCAAGGTACAGCAGCAACCGAACCCACTTTTTACTGGCTCTGTACCGTAGCTATAGGAACATAAATACTTAGTTCTGAAGCAATAATCCTTTAATTACTGGGCCAGATGAAGCTTGGTCCTGGCCCATGCTGTATGCTCTCTTTGCAAGGTGGTTAACAACAGGCAAGGAAGGCTCTGTCTTGATGCTCTGGTACTAGGGGAGTCCTATCCCATTCTAAGTCTGTTACTTGTTTTCAAGGTCCAGGTCCATCCCACAGGAAGAATTTGTGCTACAGCTAATCAGAGATGCAGAATGCAATGTGGTTTCACAGTGAACATTGAAGACTTATGCTTTGAGGCTTCTTTAAAACTTAAAGACAACAGATCTGTCCTTCTAGCAGCAAATGACCTGTAGAGCTTCCAGGTCCTTGCATCCTGGGCCTGACTTTCTGCCTCTTTGCTGTGGTCCCATTTGCAGTCATCTGTTCCTGTGGCTTAGTCACAGAACTGCTCCTGGAGCAGCCGGTTTTCAGAGTTAACAGCCTTCTGATTTCTTGAATATGAAGATAAAGATGACCGAGTTCAAATAATTCCTCCTCTGAATTGTTTCAGCCATAGAACAAGTTTTGGGAAGAAGTTATTCTTGGGATGCAATAATTTAAAATAGCTGTATTGAGTGTACGTGGCAAGGTGTTCGCAGCAGGGAGGCTGTAGGGGGTGGCCTCTGTGAGAAGCAGCCAGTAGCTGCCCCCATGTTGGATACAGCCAGCCCCAACGGATGCACTACAGGACACAGCTGAGCGCATCAGCCAAGCTGGTGGCGTGTCTGGAAAGTGCATTAGAGAAAGGACATAAAATGCTGTACAGAAGCTGTGAGAGAAGAGTGAGAAAAATGTAAGAGAAACAGCCCTGCAGACAGCAAGGTCAGTGAAGAAAGGGGAGAAGGTGCTCCAGGTACCGGAGCAGAGGTTCCCCTGAAGCCCACGGAGGACCATCCTGGAGCAGATAATCACCCTGTAGCCTGTGGAGGGCCCCACGCTGCAGCACGTGGACATGCCCTGAAGGAAGCTGCAGCCCATGGAGAGCAGGCTCCTGGCAGAAACTGTGGCCTGTGGAGAGGAGTCCCCGTAGGAGGAGGTTTTCTGGCAGGACATGCAGCCAGTGGGGGACCTGCACTGGAGTAGCCTGTTCTTGACGGACTGCACCCTGTGGAAAGGACCCATGCTGGAGCAGTTCATGAAGAACTGTATCCCATGGGAGAAACCCCACGCTGGAGCAGGGGAAAAGTGTGAGGAGGAAGGAGGAGATGGAGTGTCATGAATTGACCACAACCCCCATTACTTAGCTCCCTGCGCTACTTGGGGAGGGGTGGAGGAGGTAGAAGATTCAGGAGTGAAGTTCAGCCTGGGAAGAAGAAGGGGGTGGGAGGAAGGTATTTTCGGGTTTCTCTTTGTTTATCACCATACTACCCTTATTTTTAATTGGCAATAAACTAATCTTCCTCAGGTTGAATCTGTCTTGCCCATGATGGTTGGTAAGCAACCTTCCTGTCTTTATCTCAACTGATGAACTTTCTCATCACACTTTCTCCCACTGTTCTGTTAAGGAGGGGGATTGAGCGAGCAGCTGGGTGGGCATCTGGCAACCAGGCAAGGTTAACCCACTACAACAGTGTAAGGATTTATTCTACTCAACAACCTTGTGTATGATTTCCCCCCCGCCCCCCCCCTTGGCTAGGATAATTTTGTATGCAATCAAAAATTATGTGATTATACGAAAAGAAAAATTAATGAGGCAGACAGACTAGCAGTGACACCTAAGTCTTTAACATCTTTCATTCTCTCGAGTTAAATGCCATTTTGGAGCTCTAAAATAAAATCACTGTTTTCTTAACCCATGTTCAACCAAAGGAACAGGTCTTCTTTCCCTAGACTTTTTGTAGTGGAGTGATATTTCTTTCTCAGTGGAAAAAACACACCATGTTTTAACTGCCTTAGCTCCTAATTATGACTGTTTCTAATGGTTTTAAAATTAGAAAGCGTGAGACTAAAAGGTAGGGGATGTTATGTACTGAGGGTATGTCTGTGCAAGGGGAAGGTCTCTGGGATTTTATAGTGGTTGAATAAAGCATGTCCAATATAAATAGCAGTGAATCCCAGCCTTATAATAACATTCCCTTTATGCAAACAGCAAAACCAGAGATTTCTTATGAAAATGAGCATGCTAGACAGAAAACTCTCTCTGGAGACTATCAGCAAACCCCTGAGACAAGCGACTGCAGTGGGGTCAGTGTGCTCTGCCAAAACTCTTTATTGGGAGCTCCTACTGGAAGCTGCAACACAGCCACATTAGCAGCTTGCTTATTTGCAGAAAAGTGTTCTAGCTTTCAGCCCTGTAACACTTGCTTGGCTCTTTTTCCCCCAGGACATATTCCTTTATCTGCTAATGAAGAAAGGTATACAGTGGGAAACTGGGGTGGGGGCAATACAAAACAAGGCTGACTACTCAGAGCATGTTTGTGTTGGTCTTGCACATTGTGAATTTATAATGAACAGAATAATTAATGAAACAATAGGTCATTTCTAGTATCTCTTTTAAAGATTAGGGTGGAAAAAATGTTATCAGGCTGAAATGGTGTCATTATACATGTTAAGTGTGTATATATATGTTACATATATATACAGGATATGTATATATATATAAGTGCCATCTTCCCTTCTATAATTAAGAATATAATCCTTTTATTCTTTAAAATATAACGCTTTCAACTCATCAGAAGTAATACTGTGAATGACCACCTGAAATCCTTGGATTAATGAAGTTGTTCAAAGTCAGTCTAGCTAGAATAGAGGCTGCTAACAAGATTGGCAGGAGTAAATGCAGGCTGTCCTTTCCATGACTGAAGCCCGTTATCCGAGTTTTGCCAGAAAAGGATGTATCCATGTACAGTGGAGACCATTTATGTGCCTATCCAATTACTTAAAGCAACTGAATCAACCACCAAAACTCTGGAGTCCTTCCTTGTGACGGAGACCTTGTAACAATTGGGCCTCCTTCTTCCATCAAAAGCTCTGGGAATGACTAGGATTAGATGGTGGGTACCAGTGACTGTAGAGGACTAAGCTGGGTTCTGCGGGAAGTCTCACACAGCCTTACACTTCTCGTAAGGCACAAAAATGCAGGATCTAAGGTTGGAAGATTCTGACCATAAAAGGAATGTACCTAGTCAGAGGTCTCCTCAGAAAAAAAAAGGTCTACTTAACTACACTTAGCTGCCAAAAGGCTAAAGAGTGAACAGGAAAGTGCGTCTGAACTCAAATGAACTTGAGCAGAATTTTATTTCAGTGTTTTTCCACTGCTGCAGGCACAAATGTTGTTCCTTGTTGCCATGCTGCTGCTGCTGTATTGGATGACTCTGAACTGCTTCCCTGTTGTACCTGTTTGGAAGTCAGAAGTGCTACAGCACTGATACTTAGACTATCTAACACTATTTGGCAATTTGATACACGCTAGCCAGGGTAAAGTTAGACGCAAACGATGGCTGAATCAGGCTTTTCATACTGCAAGGAGAAATTTGGATACCTTTGCTATTTTCCCAATGTGCAGCGCTGCTATAATTTCAAACCCAGGGAGCAATGCGAAGAATGTAGCCCTAGTTGTTGCACTTCGTATCATAGATCTCTTCATTAGTTAGAATCTATTAATAGGTTTGAGTATTTCTTGATTAAAAGGAAAAAAATACTCCTTGCAATCTTGCAAATCCAGCTAATTTGTAAGGTTTTGTAATGGCATTCTTTCCTCCTTGCTGTATGTGCTATTGTTTGTTTATGCTAAGAATACATATTAAGCTGGGACCCAGAGGTATGTTCCAAATGTTAGTATAACGATATTATCTATAATAATTATTATGACCTGTTAATTGTAACTATCTGTTGCTTCAAAAAAGGGGATATTCCTTATCTAATCAGTATCTTCTGTACTAAAATGTTTTGGTTAAGTGGTAGCTGTTGCAGCTGTTACTCAGTCCTGACTTGATGCTGGATCTCTCTGTGGTAAGAATGATAAGCTACATTCCAGTGTCTCTCTTATCCAGGGAAAGCAAGATTCCCTTGCAGCTAGCCTTTGATGTCTGCAGTATGTCGGTAGGCACTAGACGATTTGACTAACAGTAATAAAATTGTAATTTAGAGAACCTATGTACTACTTATTTAGTTAATTTTTCTACTTGAAAAAAAAATATATTATGTCTTTTGTGTTTGGAGGTTACATAGGGAGGTAGATCCAAGAGCAGTCATGAGGGAACATTCACAAAGTACTTGTAGTACTGCTGACTACGTAATAATGACCCATGTGTTTGGGTCTCCTGATCCCAGCCGAGGAAACAGTGCACCAAACAAGGCAGCTCTAAGAAGTGCTATGAATATCCAATAATTATTTCAGTTGGCGGATTGTGCATGGTAAAATTGAATTATTTTTTTTTTTTGTTGGCTCAGTATTTCTTTGTGCACTGGTCTCTTTTCACAGCTCATTGGTTAACCTATGTGGTTGAGACTAAGAAGCTTTCTTTCCTCCTCTCTTGTAAGTCACTGTGTACACTGTGGAAAGTAACTGAACCTGTTTTCTCATCAGTAACTCAGTTTATAACAACTCTCTCCTGTAAAGCATATTGATATGTACTAATATGTACCCTTTACTACTCAGAACAGCGTCAGCTATGGAAAAGGAGCACAAAGGGAAGAGTGAAGGGTATGTTCATTAAAGACTGGGACAGGCTTTCAGAATCTTCTCCTAGTTTAACTTGTATATAGTCTATAGAGATATTAGCTCTGCCACCAGAGGTGTATGGAATTACACTGCCTTGAGTGTATATATATTATACAGGAGTTTGCAAGTTTAAACATTTTTTACTTCCACTTCATTTCTTCTCTCGGCATTGCTGCCCTATATTATTGAAAATATAACTGTATTGATGCAAATATATTATTTTTTTAAATTCTCATTTACCTGTCAAAACTGGGATATGTAATTAACTTCAGTGTTAATTGAAGCAAAACACACAAGGGAAGTAGGATCATCTTTGCAATGCGAGTACAAATAAACTGACAGTCTTGCTTTTAGATTAAAATACAGAACTAAATACTGGTACATTAAAATAATACAGTAAATTTAGTAATAAGAAGCTAGTTTTCTACCAAAATCAGAAATGCAATATTTTGTGGTGAGGAGTTTTTATCTCAGTTATTTTGCCCTGGAATTCCCCAGAGGCTTCCACTGGATGAGTATTGTTTACAAGCTTTCTGATAGTGTCATCCCAGAGCTAACACGCTCCCTTGAGAAAGGACCACCGGTTCTGTACAAAACCCTCCGTTATTAGCAGTCCAAGTGGAGACGAGGGAATGGAATAAATCATGATAGTGTTAACCCTCTAATGAAAACAGTCCTAGAAAACATTTGTAACTGAAACAGGCTCTAGCCCCCTCTGCTATAAGTTTTAAAATTACACTTTTCATATTGGTCCATGCTAGTGTCATAGACAACTGTCTTTGAGTCAAATCAAAAGCAGGTGCAAGATAAGACTTTCTGCGATACGCAGCATTTTCAGTGAATCTGCAATGTCCTGACAGAGTTAATCGCCTTAAGTTTCCTGAGGAAGGTATCTGGTTTCTCATGCTTAGTAGCTATTCCTTAGATAGATTCAAGAACTTTAGTATCACTGTCATTGAGACTTACGATCTGGAGCACATCAGCCAATAATTTATAATCTTCTTTACACGCTAGTAACTTGCGCCTGTGCCGGCCTTCTGGATAGACAGGGTGTGTGGCTCAAGCCATAGTCTTCTGCACACATTTTAAACTTTTATCGTGTCTTCTGTTGTTTGTATGCTTCAGGAAGGGGGAAGCGTACCCAAACTAAAACAACTTACAGAAGCTAGTACAGTTATCTTCTCATATACAAGATCATTCCTTTTACCAGCTACAGGAATTGCCAGAGGTAAAAAACAGCAGTTGCTTTGCACGCAGCCAGTTACAGACACAGGAAGCAGCGAAGCAGTGTGCTAGCTACAGCTACGCTGCCTGTCAGCTTGGACTCCCTTCTTGGCTTGTTAACATCTGTCACGAAGCTTAGCACAGGCAACTGTAAGGTCAAGCCTTGGGCACCTTGTGCATCCATCTCTTTCTCTGTGTGGAGCTGCAGCTAGCTGGGAACTTTTCCCTGCGTGCCCAGAGGCCTCAAAGATGATCTCGGCACGTCCCTTTTCTCATGGAATAGTACCGTATCTGGCTAACCAGCTTTCTAATCTGTAGAGATGAGATGGTTGCAAGTTCCGTGGGTTGTTGCTTCAGTTCATACTATCTGAGGAAATACGCTTTCACTGGCTGAAGGAAAAATTGGTAGGAAAATCAATAATGAAGCTATGGTAGCCTGAACTTACATGGAAACTTTCTTCCATTTTCCTGTGACTCTACAGGGTCCAAAGGCTCCGACTCCCTCCTGCTTCACCAGTGGTCTCACGAAGGCAGAGTGCGTGGCACACCAAAGGCTCAGGTGAGCTGAACTTCCCTCCTGCGCTATTTTAAGAACAGGCAACCGTTCACAGCTCCCTTTGTCCCTACTTCTGACATCAGGTGGAAGTCTGACAGGGGGAACAGCACAAAACAGCGTTCAACACTTGGAGAAAGGGTTGATGGGAGATGTGAGAGATGTGAGGATTACATTGGTTTACATGTCACTTCTGTGTTGGAAACAGACACTTGGTTCTGAAAACAACATGGCTCAACAGGCCATGAAAATGGAGCAATATTGCATTTGAATAAAACCCACTTTCCAAACACCTAAGCAATTATTTTTTTTCCCCAGTAAAATATCAGAATAGTAATTATAAACTAGTCAGATATACTAAGACACAAATTAAAAGGCCAGATTTGCAAAGATTAATTTGCATATAAACAAATTCCTTAGAAAACAATAACAATGGCTGAACTCTTAAGCTTCTTTAAAGACGTGTGAGCTTCTGCACAAGAAGCAAGCAGTTTTTCAATTAGCGGTATATCTGCATAATAAAAGGAAACAGAGGTAAGAAAAAGGGCAGGTGAATGCACCTCCCAGACCAAACTGATCCTACAACCAGGCAGTGACCCTACCCCAAAAAAACCCTACATTGCTGTGTTATTTCTGTGGTGCTTCTTTGGGATTTCTCTCACATTGTCAAATTTTGTAAATGGTACCTTGTTTCTTTCACTCAGGACAAAGAGTGACAGTAGATAACCAAAAATTTTGGGTCAAGTCAATGGAAGAAAAAAACATTTCAAAAAGGACTCAAGAGGAAAGGTACGTGTGTGGGAGGAGACCTGCGCTCAGTTCATTCAAATTAAATTTGAAATTTTGACTTCAGGTATTGCAGCATTTACAGTGCATGCTATCTAGTCAGTAGATGGTCAGATGTAGAAATTGGACTATAAACTTAGTTGCAATTTACCTAACCAAGCACTCGTCATGGTTAACATTAGTTCCATCCTAGTGTTCAGTATTTGAATCATACTTGTCATAACTCGTCTTGTCTGAAAATAAAACTGACAGATTTTTGAGGGGCTGCAGCTTAAAAAAAGAGCACCAACGAAACAGTAAAAGCCTGGAATGCATTTGGATACACAGTTTTAATGTGAAATATTTTCTATGGTAGCTCCATGATTAGACACTTGAAGTATCCAGTAAAAATACTAGAATTTCTTTTGGGGGACACTGATAATTTTTTGTTTAAGATAAATTCTTTTTCATTTGGGTATTGTCCAATTAATGAAAATGAGGCACCATCTCATGACTCTAGTTAAACTGTAATTGAAGTCTCTAGAGCCAAACCATCTTTCCTTTATGCAGGTTGCTTTAGCCAAAAAAGAGATTGCATCTTTGTAATATAACACTGTTTTTATTAATTTCCCACACAGTACCGGCTGGAGAAAAGAAGCGTTATTCAACCCAAACACATGATAAATGCACTGGCATAAAACAGTAATTCCTCCTCTGCTGGGAAAGAGAATAGACGGCCCCTTTTGTAACCAGAATTCAGATGATTTTCCATGCTAGAAAAAAAAAATTTCAGTGCTGCATAAAAAAACCCACGGTTCGGTGCCAAAGCTGACCAGGCCTTGTGATGCGATCTTCAGGAAGGGAGAGAAGGTGAAATCCCTGACGAGCTGAAGAGGTCTGACGTCGGTGTGAAGGCGATTACAGCTTAAACTCATTAAAAGTTCAGCTTCTTCAGCAGGCTTAGCAAGCCTTGACATGCGTTTGCCCTCTCAAAAAGGCCACCGGGCGCTCAGAGGCACGAGAGAAAAGAAAAAAAAAAACAAACCCAAAACCCGCTAGATCAATCCCCTTGCTTTGCACAACAGCCTAGCGAGGCAAGAACGTAGGCCCCGCTGACTAACGACCAGCGTGCCGTTCCCCTCTTGAGGAACCCGCCCGTTTTCCGTTCTCCCGTTGTTTTCCCGTTTTCCCCCGACCCCGNNAGCGGGGCGGGGAGGGGCGGGGCTCCACGCCCCCCTGGCGCGGCCATTGGCGAGCGCCGCTATCAGTCAGCGGTGGGCGGACCCGGGCGGTGGCGCGAGGGTATAAAGGCGGCGGCGGCGGCACCGGCGGGGAGCTGTGGGCGGGGGTCGGTCCTTCTGTGGGGTGCTTGGGCTGGCTGGGGCGGGCGGG
>VZTL01053720.1:7780-43891 GCA_013400535.1 Scopus umbretta
GCGCAGGAGTAACAGGGGGCGGGCGGGGGGGGGGGGGGACGGACACGACTTTTTTGAGTCAAGGGAGAAATCTGAGGTTTGAGTGATGGCTGACAACAGCCTGGTTGTTTAGGATGGGAAGCCCAGCACCAGATTTGAACCTCACTAAAGTCTGAAGCTGATAACTAGACCACAGCTTCGAGAAATCTCTTGGGTAAAAAGGTTTATTATTATTATTAAAGCAGAAATTGTGTAGGAATTTTATGTAAGAGATGTAAGACAGAGAACAGAGTCTGCCTTTTCTTTTGGCAGATGCTGGTACAGCCTCTTTCCATTTTGATCTCCCCTGGGTTTTCTTTTTTATTTATTTATGGCACACTCACAGCCTTAAAAAAATCTAGATCTGATTCAGGCTGGAATTTTTCTACACTTCTAAATGACTGAGGACCATGAGTCCCTTTGACTTTTGATGGCAAAGGTGCTCCTAAGCAGTTATGAAATCTCTAATCTTCGCTTCTTTTGAACTCCCCAAAAACAAAATCCCTGGAGATAGGCATTTGGGTTTTGGCAATTAAAACCACCCAGCTCAGCACAAAACAGCAGTGTGGGCTGGCATTGTCTTCCCACCCTTTAAGCCCGTGAATCCCTTCGCATGTTTTCAGGCTAAATCAAACCAGAAGTAAGAAAAAAAAAATAGTGTGGCTGAGCAAGAAACCTCCCCATCACTCCTCACACATGCTGTGAAGCGAAGGCGGTTGTAAGACACCCCACTAATTTACAACTTACATCCTCACCCATACCTCCATCCCTCTCCCTGTTGGCCAGAATTAGAGGTGGCGGAATGAGCATAGCTGTAGTACTTGGCAAATGTCATAGCAACATTGGATGCAAAGGGACTCCCTCACTCCCAGAGCCATGTTAGCCTCAGTCAGAGGCAAACTGCTGCCTTTGCTTGCCCACGGGTCAGCTAAAAACACCTCTGGGAGCGGGGCCGCCATGCCCAGCCAGCACCCGTGCCCGTGCTGTGCCTCCCCAGAGTGGAGCTGAGGAAAGAACAAGAGGTGGTCTCAAAGCCACTGCAGAAGCAATCAAACAAGAGTTGAAAGCCTCTGTTTTCAAACTGCAAAGTCAGACAGAAATGAGATCTTTGAAGCCAGAGCCAACTTGAATATATTTTTTTTCCCTTAAAAAAAAACAAATAATCAAGAAACCCCCATGTAAATGCCATCTCAGCATTCAATGTGCAGCTGACACCCAGATACCCTGGTTTTTCTAGCTCCAAATCTGAATCTTGCAAGGAGAATGTATTTAATCTGCTTTGCCAAATATATTGTTATAAATAGCATACAAAGCTGTGAGAAACATATACTGCTACCAAGACAACTCCTTTATTTTATCTGAACCATCCTTTGCAGTTTTCATAATTTTCCTAACCGAATCCCACCAGCATTCTGCATTGCACGAGGATTAGCAAACCCATGATATTTTCCAGATTCCCAGAAATCATTGTTTATGGACTGTATTTGGAACAGAAGTTCACATAAAAAGCATGTTCCCAGTAGCATAAAATGAAAACTAGACAGCATGGAAAGGTGACCATGTTGTAGTGGGCCGTGGATGGAAGCAGAACCCATGGCCCTGTACTGGTGAGCACTAGTAATCCCACACATCATGTACAAAGGGTACCTGAGAGGACACCTATGTGGAGAGAAAAGGAGGATGCTACAAGGGCTAAGGGCAGAGAGGGGGAGAATGGCCCCCAGCACCACTCTGCAAAGAAAAGCTTTCCCGGGTAGGTGCTAACCACTATCACGGAGGAGCTATCAGCCTTTGGCAGCACCCAGGTAAAGATGAGTATGAACTGCTCCATCTTTACCCACTCCAGATGAATCTCCCTTCTCAGCTCTGCTCATGCCAACAGGAGTTTGTCTCGAGCTGTAATTAGTGCCTTTTACTGGTGTAATGGACTCTGAGGGCAGAAAGAAAAACTGGGCATTTGGGACACGTCAATCAGCACATGCCACAGATGACGCCTCTGACAATTTACCCCGCAGGGGCTGAAGGCATCTACTAACTACAGGGAGAAAGGGACCCCTAGAGCAAGAATGGTGAATTAAATCAAGGGTGTTTGAAGTGGGGACTGGTCCCAGAGCACCTGATGGTGCAGGGAAAGAACAAGGAAAATGGTCCTCATGGGGGATAAAGGGGAGCTTCTACCTGCAAGAGTAGAAAACAGTAAAAAACTTCCAGGATTTGGAGATGTTTAGTAGATAAAAAAAAAAAAAAGAAAAGGACATTGGGGTTCATGAGAGCACTCGAGAAGAAAGATGATCCTTCTGTTGCTTGGAGAGGAAAGGAGAAGAAATGCTGATGGGAAGGGGTCCCTCACCTTTATATTCTAACCATTTAGGCTGGAAGTGACCTCTGGAGCCCAACACCCTGCTCAAACCTGGGCCTGATCTGGTTGAGTTTGCATGAAAATATATGCTGATTTTAGACTGACAATATAGCATATCTTATGCTGCCCATAATTGTTATGAACTTTTTGTTCTTTAAATTCAGATTTCATATATATTTGCACACAGCCTATGCAAAAGCAAATGAGCTTACTCTGGAAAGCCAAGCAGCCAAATCCTGCTAATTCCTGCTAATAACTGAGATTTCATTGCAAGTTGCTGAAGCTAAAAAAAATTAGTAAGTAAACAAGCAAATAAGCCAAGCTGAAAAGCAGAGCATCACAAGCTGTTCTTTAGTGGAGTTGTTACTTTCCACCGATTTGTAGGTGCTTGTGGAAAGGAGACATGTAATTTTCTACTCTGTCTTATAGGATGGCGGGAGAGGAGGAGGAGGACAGAGCCAGTAACTCATATTGCCAGAATAGCTCCATCCTCCTCACCAGAGCAGCAACGCGCTACCTCCTACAAGCTGGTTGAGCAATGGGAGAGAGCAAGTCCCAGCAGGACGAGGAAAAATTTTAGTAGGCTGCAAATTCAACACCATTTCTATAGGTCATGCTACATGGCCCAGGAGAAGACCATTAGATCAAGTGACACAAAGCCATTAAGCATTGTATTTCGCCAGTGCGATTCGAGTAATGAAACACCTAGAAGTTGGATGACTCTGTGCTACTCTAGCCAGAAAATATCAAGGCTGTTGCTACCTGGGAACTGTGCATGGATTGAAGGGGGTGATACTTGCGAGCCAGTGAAGATACAAAGCCTGGGGCCAGGTCTGCACCCTGCAACAGAGGGACATAGCCCAAACTGCTGCAGCAGATAAGCAAGGGAAAATGGGATTCTGAGGAGCACGATGGCTCACCGAGTTCCCAAAGGCACCCAGCCTCTCAAGGTGCCCTTGTGGGAGAGCTGCATGCTTTTGAGGTGTCATTTTGCTGATGATCAAAAGTGATAGGCAAGCAAACACGCACCCCTGAGCAGCATTAGACAAATGCAATAGCTGTCAAGCGACTGGATCTGAGCGGACGCTGAAGCAGCAGGGTTCGTGCTGACACCATCGCCTGTCTGCGGGCGAGCAGGAGGCTTTGCACCCTGCTGCAGCCAGCCTGGATTATCCCAGGGTAGGCTGGGGAGTGACAGGGTGCCACATCTCATCTCTGCTCAAGTGCTAGCGTACCTCGGGGCCAGTCCCAGGCTCATCCCTCTGCTTTAAAAGGTTTCACGGCAGGCTGTAGGGACACGCAAGCAGCGAGAGGCAAGATGTGCACGCTGCCAGTGAACAAGAGTACATGCTGCTTGGCAGGCACCTGGTAAATGGAGGTTTCCCAGAGAACACTCGGGCTTTCTTGCACACTCACAACCCTAAGAGACAAAGTGAAATACATAGAATTAAATTGTGACGGGGAAATGCAAACACAGACTGTATGCGCCTGAAAGTGAGAAACAATCTCAGCAGCTGATTGCCAGCTTCACATGGGTATGAATCGCAGCTCCGTGGCTCCTCCACCCAGGAGAAAGTTTCCAAAAAATCCTTTTTTCTCAGCAATTCTCCGATAGCTGGTTTGGGCATGCTGGCGTGCAGCACAGTACCTAATGCACCCTATTTCTCCTGTAGCGTGTAAATGCACAGTAACCACCCCTGCGCACCTCAACCCCTCTTTATAGCAATGCCAGGAGCAAGGGTTAGTTGGTAGTGAGCCCGGTGGGAGGGAAGGCCGGAGCAACCCCAGCAGTGCTCCCTCACCCCTGCTCCCAGCCCTGCTCCAATCCCTCACACCCTCTCAGCACAGGAGGACACCTTTTTTTTTTTTTTCCCCCCAGTTTTCCTTTATGATTTCTATCAAAAGCATCGTATAAATATGAGTCTACGTGAAGCTGTTTCCATAAAAATACTGCTTGCTGATGTCTGCTTCAAATGAAATGTTTCCTGGTATTCCATTGCTCCCAGCTGCCAAACCATGAACACCCTGAGATAGCGCAGATTGCCCAGGTCCTGCAGCAGCTACTGGCAGGACACAGAGATACCACCCAAAATTAGAGTGAGAGAGACAGGCAAAGGAGAGAGATCTGCAGAAGCCAAGAACCACAGAAGAGCTAAAGGTGTTTCTGGTCTCCCGCTCATCCATCTCCTCGCCAGGGAAACCGTTAAGGTCCTGCCCCATAGCAGAGAGCTGCAGAAAAGCTTGTAGAGGAAAAGCTTTTACTAAAACTAGGAAAATTTTCATTTTTAGCTCAGGCTTGTTTTGTTGAAGGGAGGCCTCCACTCTTATTACATTTTTTTTTTTCAGACTTCAGGATCTGATCACATCACTTCAGAAGTTTCCTTTTTTCCCAGGAAGATAAACGCCTGTCACTTTATTTCAAATGCTTGCACTTTAATATGAGCCACAGGCTACTTCAGGAATTATATATATTAAAAAAAATTACACATCCAAAAAGATGAGGAAGTCAAATTATTTTCCCTGCTTTGATGTTTATTTGTGTTTTGTACTGCAGGGCACTTGTGCAATATGCACAGAAATGCCAGGAGAATGAGTGAATCCTGTTCAAGTAATTTAGAGGATGAAATGGTAAAAGGAACTGCTTTGAACTCAGCCCGATGGCACATTGTGAAATGCACTTTTCTGATTGTCACTTTTCCCTAGCTTGGGTTTGTTACCACCAGGGCAAGTCTGGCCATAAACACGCAAGGCAGTACTGGGACTGGGATTTCACGCTATTTCTGTAAGGGTTTGAAAAGGCTACAGAGGAAGATGTGGTACCAAGGAAGTATGTGCCTTATTTTTCTTCAGAGGCCCCTGGATTTAAAAACTAAAAAACAAAACAAAAAAACCCCACCGAACCAAAACCCACCGAACTCATTTTTCTACATAATTTACAAAATTGCTCCAAAGTTACAAGAGGAATGTGGAAGAAAACTGTGCAACTGCATGGTGATTTTATGAACACCACATCAATGCCAATGGTTTAGCCAAATAAACTTAAGCATTGCAACTATTAATTGAAATCCAACCCTTGGCTAATGTGAATTAGTGCTGGATTATAATGCTACATCATGATAAGCAGCTTGGAAATATTTCAAACAGATTTGGAAAGTTGTTCTCCATTAGATTATAAATACTATTAACAGATAAAAAGCCATAAAAGAACCCATCACTTCAAAGGAGATCTTCTGGCCATTTTCCAGCAGACGAGCTGAAGGTACACAGTTTGCTAAGCCAAATTTCAAAGCAGCAAGCAAATCATGGCATCTAGAATTATTATTGATTCCTTAGGTTATTAACTTAAAGGATTACCTTGTTCATTTTTGTTAAGGATAAAACCTTAGCTAGATATAATAAGGGATAAGACAGGCCAAGTTTTAGCTTTAAACGTTAGAGGCCTTTGAAGATACATGGGAAATCCGCATAATGACATAGTTTTTTCTCCTCAGAAAGATGGGGAAAAATCCCATCACAGGATGGGGACAGCCAGGGAAGAGCAGGAGCCTCACCTGGGCTGGGGAAAAGGTCAGGAGCTTTGGCAGGGAACGGCATCAGGTCTGAGACACCCAAGCACTTTCCTGTGCCTGCACAGGACACGTCTTCGTTAGCAGCTTATGAGATAGTCATTACTGACAGATCCACTTGAGGTTATGCCAGTAGCTATGCAAACATGTAGTTAAAAAAGCAACGACAAAGAAGTCTTTCCCAACTGAACAAATTGCAAAGAGATAATGAAATGGGGCAGACAAGGCTTCCCGAGGGAAAATGAGATTAAATTAAACTTGCCATCAGCTGATCAGCATGAAGTTTTCTTTTCAGCAAAACCCATCAAAAAATATTTCACTGCAAAACACTGCTTGGACAACTAGCTTTTGTTAAAGGCTTCTAAATTTTTTTCCTGCCTACTCAAGCAAATAAGTCAAACTTTTGCTCAGTCTCAGTAACGGTGTTTGCACTGATCGGGAGAGCGAAGGGGTTTCCAGGACTTCCTCTCTGTGATTACAGCTGAACTGTCCTGCTGAGACCTATTTTCATCCTGGGAACAGCAATAACCCTGCAGATCAAACAGGACTGTATTTAGATTGTACCGTCGTGCCACTGATAACAGAGATCTCAAAAAAGAGCTTCATGGGAAGGATTACACTGGGATCCTCATGTCCAATCCTCTTGTAAGTACAATCCCCCTTCCCAAATTCCCAATGTACTCCCTATGGGCAACTTGTCTCAATGGCTACAAATCTCTCATATAAACCACATAACAGGTAGTGACACATTTACAGCACTTTTCATCTTTACAACACTGTGTGCTGGTCAGTTTTTATTACACTTACCAGACAAAGTGCTTTCCTTAGCGTCCACTAGGAAAGATTTTTTCCCAGACAAGCTTTTAGCTTGGCCAGCTGTAACTACACAATAAAGATATATACACGTTTTCCCACATTACAGTAATTGATAGAAAAAGTTAGGTCTAAGCCCAGTATGTTTCTGTCTCTGTTCCCAGCTAGCCTAGCACATCATCCTGAAAATGTTCTTTTTTATGGTACCTTAGAACTTGGTACCATCTAGCCCTGAAGTGCTCCCTCAAGGGCTTGCATCAGGCTCAGAAAGGATGAAAGAATGAACTAACAAGATCAGAGCTGTTGCAGGCTCAGCTTTAGGGGCCACAAAAAGTAAATTCCTAGTTTGTAGCACTTCCTTATTCTTAAAGTTATTAACTGCTCCAATACAGTATTTCTAGCTGGGCTGCCTGCCTCCCTTTCCCCCAAGCAAAACTGTCACTGTTTTAACGCTATAATAAGCAGCTGATTTACTAGTGTATAACTTCAAAGGGAAACTTTTCTTTTTCTGCTTGATAAAATATTAACGGGGAGTAACAAAGCGTGGTGACGTTACACAGAACCCCGGGAAGGAGCTCTTTCGGGGCTCCGAAGCAGCCCGCTCTCTGGCTGGTAGCTCTTGTTCTTGCCAGGTTATCTAACAAAGCCACCTGCAGGAAGCTCTCTGTCTTGTGTCCCAAACTGTGGCCAGGGACCAGAACTACTTTCCCAGCACAATTCGTTCCCTTTACAACCCTGAAGCTCCTCAGCAAGGTCGAGCCGGGAGAACAGTCTGCAGAGCGGGCTCCTTCGCCATTCCACACTTGGGAGGGTTTGGTAACGATGCAACAACTTGGGAGGGAGCAAGGAAGAGGCAGGAACAGGCCAGAGCAAGGTATGACTTAAAGCCTCCTCCAGATGGTACAGAAAGGACGCATCCACCATCCCAGGCTGCCTCTGCCAGCCAGACACCTTTGCAGACAATATTCCAAAGTCACGTACAAGCCACAGCCAAAGAGGCTTCTCCCTTTCAGCCAGAAAGGATCAGACAGGATTCCCTCGGCCAATATTTGATGCACAAATATGTCAGTTTAGTATATCAAATACAGCCCCTGTCCTGTATTTTCAAGATCAGCCCCTATTGCCCTCTCTTTCCCCCCCTCTATCTGTGCAGGCAGAGCAGCGAGCACAGCAAAGGAATGCCGGGCAAGCTTGTTCATCACCTGCACTGAGGTGGTTCAGAGGCAGGACTGTCAGCATATTTTATGCTATTCCTGCACTTTGTACCAGCGCGGAGCCTGTGCGTGACAGCCTGAAGCAGACAGGGAAGATGAGCAGAGGCGCTCCTGCATTTAGATGGATTTGCAGGAACTGCACACAGAACTGCTTGAGGAATTTAAACATGTAGGGCGGCTGGGAAGCTGTGAGGGGAGTTGTCATGGTAAAAGAAAGCCTGCAGAAGAGCTCCAACAGCAGTTATTGCCTGAGGGCTGGAAGCCCTCAGGTGCCAGCCCTGCACAGGCATTTGCATTGCGCAGCGACAACAGGAGGGGGCTGAGCTGAGAGGGACATCATTTTGGACGAGACCTTCATGCCTCATCATGGCTGTCTGGCCCTGGTGCAAGTAGAAGACTTCAAATGTGCTCTACAGTGTTTTATTCAAATTCCCATTCGGCGCTCTGGATTTTCTGTAATTTCTTTTTCCTGCATTGCCAAGACTTTTGTGTAAAATGACGATGCTGTAAAGCTTGGCGTGACCAGCTACGCAGGTATGAGCTAGCTCAGCTACCAGTGGCATTACACAGAGCTGTGGCAGGTCACACCCTGATCATCTGCACTGAAATAAAAATCCCCCAAAAGCTGGTGGTTCTGGCCACACTTAGGAAAGATTGAAAAGTTCGGTGTATTATAAAGACTGTAAAG
The DNA here is from genome assembly GCA_013400535.1 of Scopus umbretta. Taxonomy (NCBI): domain Eukaryota; kingdom Metazoa; phylum Chordata; class Aves; order Pelecaniformes; family Scopidae; genus Scopus; species Scopus umbretta. The sequence continues at coordinate 16,439 of VZTL01053720.1, forward strand.
AGCAAACATTTCCACTTTCCCTCGTTTTGGATTCTTGCACCAACAAGTATCATCTCCCCAGGCAGGATTCATATCCAAAGAGGTAATTCAGTTCTACTTGCTCTTCCAACAGACTGAAAAGCACTTGCAGGGAAAGCCTATTGCCTGACTATATATCAAGATGTGTTTTCCTTGCCTATTATATTGTGGTTACATTTCGCATAATGTCGAGCATGAGTTTTGATTTTTTTTGAACAAATCTTTGTGTTGGTTTTGTGAGAGTCTTTCACATTCAACCTGAATGTGCCAAAGAACAAGAGCTTTGGGAATGCATATGGAGCAAGATGTACCTAGAGAGGAATTGCAAGAAGGATTGGAGACAAAACTTTACAAATCCCCAAAGAAGGAGGTGATTAGTCTCTTCACTCCTCCCAAGTGCTTCCCAAGGTAGAGGGCAGTTACTCTTGGCCTGCAGCCTCTGCACATGCTCGTCATCCTATGGAAACACATCCTAGCACATCACTGCCACTGGCAAAGGAAAAGTAAGCACGTAAAAGGTGAAGCAGGTAGGTTACAATAAAAGCAGCAGATAGTTGAAAACAAGAATACTGTGGATCCTGACTTGGTTCTTGCAATTCACATTTCAATTCCTTACTCTGCCAAAAGGTTACACTCACACTTGGGCAAGTGCTTCAAGGTCCTCAGAGGAGCGAGCCACCAGTAGGATCTTTGTGCCTAAAGAGCATGGTGAATTCTTGGCCTCATCTGTCCCTTTGGGCTCTGCAGACACAGCACTGAGGATCCTGGTCATCTGCTGCATACAGGCAAATACAGCAAGGACCGGGTTGAGGTAGAGTGACTGGGTTACGTCTTGGTGGTGGTGTTATGTTATCATTGTTTAAGGGGTTGCTTTCAGATCTTTCACGGCTTTCCGTCACATTTCATAATGACTGGTATATTTGCTATCACAGTCCCCAGACACTCAGGATTTCACTTATTTGTGAAACACTTAGAAATATCTTAAATTTGTAGGGTACTACATGAAAAAAATGGAGTCTGTACTATCAGTGCCATCCCACAGGTTTAATGTCACCTCTGGCTAATCTCAATAAACATTTCGGTACCCCAAGTCATTATTCACTATGGAAACATTGGCTTCTGGCCTCCGTAATGGGTACGGTACATGAGGCCCTGTGATGGAGCCAGAGTTACCTCGCACCACTGCTGCAGCCCCCAGCTTTCTCGTACGGCAGCAATGCAACTGTCGAGCCGCTTATTCAGCCTCACGCAGAGGAATATTCATTAATGTTTACTGATGTAGAATGCACACACTACATTAGTCACAATCCTATAAATGAACATCTTTTTAATCCACACTACATTAATCTTGATCCTATAAATAAACAGACAGAGCACAGTCGTAGCTTTCCAAGATACCCCCTGCAGAAAGGAAGCTACTGTACCAGAATACATCACAGAGCAGGACTGAGGCATCGGCTGCTTATGAAAAGACCATGGCTTCGATTATTGCTTTATAATGGGAGGGTTATTTAAAGGAAAAATGGGGCTTTTGTTTGGGGAGGATGTGCAAGCTTATGTACTGACTTTTGGTACTGTCTGGTTTTAAGGTGTGTGCTGCTGCCCACAGCCTAGGGTAAGAACTTTATAATAAATGCAACTAAATAAAACTCAGTATCCCACGAGCTGCACCTAAATGGCTGGATCACACACAGAGGCTTTTCCTTACCAAACGAGGAACATACGGTATCATCTTCATTCACACAGTAACCTCTCTACTTACATGTCATACTGAAGGAACCTACTATGTTTCTCAAATCAAATACCCACAGGAATCACTTTACCAGCCACAGAAATGTGGCAGCTGATTAGCTGCAAACCAGCTCGGGATGGAAAAGACACCGTTGCCAAATAAGATGGCGAAGAAACGTAGGGAGGCAGAACGCACTCACCTGAAGTGGGATTTGAAGCCAGTATGAGTGGATATTCGTGCCTACATGTAAGCTGTAAAATCTGTTCTTAACAATCCACTTTAGCCACCAACCAGCTAAGGAAATGCCAGCAAAGGAAGGAAAAGAAAAAAAAAAAAAAAAGCCATTAAGATGATGGAAAGGTACAGAAAGAAAAACAGAATTAAATTGAGCCCTTTTAACCTCAAGCAAGTGGGTCTGGAAACTTTAAAATAATCAGATACAGGGAAAGAGAAAGGAAAAAGGAAAGGGGAAAGGATTAGTATTTAATCAAAGGCACATTTCCATTAGCTGTGTCTTATTCTTTGGCATCATATTGGACTAGACCCTAGACATTTTTGTCTTTACAACAAGTAATATTTGTATTTTAACATGCGATGAACCTACGACTAAGACATTCTTACAAGTCTCACTGCCTGTATGCACCCGCGTCCGTACAACCTGAATTATGGTCAGGAGGCCATAGATCAGAGAGCACCCAAGTGCTACTCAGATGATTGGTAGTATGATGCATTGGCCATTTGAATTAACTCTCCCACTGGGGATTGACTGTTTATACGCAGCGCAATAAAACACGTTCTTAATTTTTAAGACCTTAAAGACAACGAGACAAAATTAGAGCAAGCTATTGAGGCTGTCCCTAGAGACCAGGGCCATCATGCTCCCCTTTCTCCTGTGAGGAGAGGACCAACCCAACGCTCTTGCAGAGGGAGTGCAGATGATTGCTGTGGCATGAGATATGATATACAGAATGACTGAAGCCTAAGCAAATTTCTAACATTTCCATTCAAATGTTTTTACTGACTTTTTTTACTGAATCTTATCTTGGTAAAGGCACTTAAGCAATCAGGAATAAAGCTGACTATTAATAAGGCTCCTTCCTTTTCTATTTTTCCTTCTCAAGAGAGGGTAATCAAGGGAAATTTAATTGTTCACGAAAGACAACATCTGCATCACGTATCCATCACATTTCCACTTGGAAAGTTTCCCAGTGCAGCTGTTCTGTTTGGTGTGCATTACCTTTATACTCATCATTAATGAAGTTGATTTTGTTATTAGAGGCCTGGAAGCTGTTGCAGGGGGTGATATTTACGTCCAGAGCATCTGTGTTCATTTTACACGAGATGCAGTTCATCAGAAGCAGATACAGATGACTAAACCACTGGGCAAGGTATGTTGGCTTTTTATTTTATTTAACAGTAATGAAATGTAACAAGTGCACCAGAGGGATACATTTTCATAAGCAGAGAAGCAGATGGGTGAAGAAATTTGACTTGCTATAAAAAGCTCATAACTGCCGAGCAGTCTGAAAGGCTCCGTGGAAAGAGTGGTCTATACTGAAAAGTGTATTCCCCCTTCAAAGATTTCATGTTATAGGTGGCAGTCTCTCTCTCTGACATTTTAGATCCTACAGGTGATGAGCCTTAATGCACAGCTGCTGGCAGCTAGCCAGAAGCTGTACACTTCCAGACCACATTTTGCTTGAATTCCTCCAGATTCCCCTCGTACACAGAGGTGAGTGGAGTGGGGATGGGGAGGACAGAGTTTTAAACATGAATTGTCCATTCAGTTGATTTCACTGCCTTGTGGAAATAATGTTCTTTCAATAAATTGTGTTGGAACTTCAGAGGTTCTCTACTTCAAATCCTCCAAAATCATACACATGCTGGAGGAGAAGTTAATACCAACTATCACCTGAAGATTAGGCATGCAGACTAACCAATCCACAGCAAACCAACCCCAGGCTCTTCCCCATTTGCACTGCACTGGTCAGAAAGGCAGGTGTATCCTTTCTGTACCTTAAACTGGAGAAATTTGTAGTTTTATGTAACAACATGGCACTTAACTGTAAATCCGTTCTGGGCTACGTCTATGTCTGGGCTGTATCTTGGACCAGTTTTGAGATCTATAAATCTGCTGTGACTGTACTGCAGCTATGCTGCTAGATTTTAATGGCAAAATGCTTCAGACCCTTTGTAGCTGTGATCACTGAATCCACCCAAAACACCTACAACAAGGCACTGAAGCAATAAAAATGTCAGCAACTGAGCAAGAGGGAGCAGTAAGTAGAGCACTCTTCCCACGCTGAGTGAGTAGCAACACACTACCACTGACTGCAGCCCTTAATGGCAAACCATTCTCCCTATGTTCACAGCGCACAAAACACAAATTTAACTTGCCAAATTCACAATCAATAAGACATTTCTTAAGTTAGCTAGATTCAAAGGAAAGGAGGAAAATTAATTAGTGTTGCTTATCCCTCAAGTGAAGGCTTACACTGGAGGCCCAGATCAATACTTTTGAATACAGTTGCCAAAAGTGAAGCACATCACCCTGACAAGGCTGGTGGATGCCTGGCACCCCTAAAAACCAGGCAGCTCACTATCAGTTTCCCATAAGGTCTTTATTGTACCAGAATGCTTGACTCAGAGCAGCAATCATGGTCAGCCTGCTTTGATGTTTTCAACATGCCAACCTGCTGCTTTGTTGTGCTCGAGCCTTTTGTCTTTGGGATTTCACACGCAAACCGATTTTCTTGGTTATTTGTGTTCATTTGCAAGAGGTATAAGTCATCAAAAGCAGATACAGATGAATACTCCACTGCACATTGTCTGTTTTCTTTTTAATACCGACAAAACATAACAAGCCACCTTGAGAGATGTATGTTTATAACCAGTCAACCAGATGGGTGCAAAAATCTGATTTGCTATAAAAAGCTTATAGCTGCTGAAAATCTTAAGGATTTGCTGGAAGGACTCAGCTGTAACAAATCATGCCAGGGTACTAAAAAGGCTGATCCTGCTTTGTCCAACTGTTGTCTCAGCATTAGCTTTCCTACAGCTGTGCCAAGGCTATACCTAATGTGGTGCTGTACGATGGGATGTGCAGCGTGGGACAGCTGGTGCTGGGGGCCAATGGCCAAACTGCAGATGTTACAGAAGTTTCCTTCAGACCAGCTCTTGTCCAAATGCACATTAACGTTGGAGCATATTCCAGCCACATGTGCCAGTTGGGTTCATTTGAAGGGAATCTGCTCCGTGCACTCAGAGATGTTTCTGCAATGCAAACCAAGGCACAAGAAGTGGAGACAATCAGGGGATTCACTTCAAAAACATGCTCTCATCCAAACCACAGCACTACTGTAGACATAGCCACACACACATAGTTTTCCTGGGCAAACAAGTGCCTAATGAGCAGATTCACAATCAGCATGGAGGGTCTGTTAACTCCAGTCAAAGCTCGCCCCTCTACAAACTGCCATTACCCTTTGAAATCCAAGTCCCTGCCTCAGTTATATCTTCTAGTGAGACTTCAGCTCTCAAGGGCCTGAACACCTCCAAAGGAAGAGGAGATGCTTCTGCCAAAAGACCTCATGTCAAAAGCTGTTTTCAGGCCTGCAGGCCCACCCTGTACTGAAGGAGCTGCCCACAGCATCCTGGTGGCTTGCAGACCTCCTCAGCACACAGGAACACCTCCCACCTATCCCAGGGATCCCTATTTCCACACTCCTTTACCTCATCTTCACCCAGAAGGGATTATTTTACTTTCTACTTATTGCTAATGTGTTTTGCAAATACAATTCAAATGAACTTTTCTACAGGCTGTAACATCTCTCTATCTCCCACAAGAAGCGCATGCAGAATAGAATTCCTTTAGCCTCCATGTGCAAAACAAAATATATTAATCTTTTGCACCTAAAATGAGATCTGCAGAGAAACAAAAGATGTCCAGAAGCTGCCATGGGCTGTTAGTCCAGTTGAACTGGAAGTTCATTGGAGCCAGCGAGCCCTCTCAAGGCACTGGGAAATGCCTTGCCTCTCCTCTATGTAGTTTTTCTCCTGCTTTGGGCGTACACAATTTGTATCCTGATGGGGAAAAAATGTTATTTACTTTATAATTTATGTTTTCTTGAAAGGCAGTTTTCATATTTTTGGCTCTTTCTGAGTCTCTGGAAACCTGCATCAAAAAAAGGGTCAAGGCTCTCCAGCTATACAGGCTTGCAGGGTAGATACTGTGACAAGAACAAAGCGTCTGTTCAATATAAATGAAAACAAGACTTGCCCACTAAGAAACAGCAAAAATAATAAGCTGTGCAGATTCACATTGGATTTTGACAATGTAATATGACAGATATCCTTAAAAGCACTTCAGAAGCAGCTTTATCAGCTCTAAAGTCTTAACGAAGCTGTTAGGACCACACCTGCATGTCTGCTAAACGCCAGGTTCCCCATTTCATGCCCCATTGAGGATACAGCTTCCCACTGGCAATGTGGAGAGCCCCAACGTGCAGCCCTGCGGTGGGAAGGCACCAAAAGCACCCCCCCTTCCCACTCAGGTAAGATTCCTGCCTGCTTTCCTGAGGTCAAGGAGAGGGACCATCACTGGAAAACATATTCTGCTGCTTTAAAACCCAGCAGTGATGTCTGGAATCCATAAATCAGGTTGGGTTTTTTTTTTTTTGTGGTTTAGGGGTTTTTTTTATTTATTTTTTTTCTCCAGACCTGTGGGACTGCTCCAAGCATAATTAGGTTTTGGGTTTACAAAAAATACCAGCATCTGTTGCCTGTTCTGTGCACACTGCCAGTCTGAGGGGACTGCTCCGGGCTCACTACAGCTTTTGTTCTCACAAAAAGAGAAAACTTTGCCAAGCCTGGAGCACGGCTGCTGGCCAAGGGCCTTGGAGACTCATGTTATATGTGGGACCAGGAGCAGAGGTGGAGGAAGGAGGAGAGGAAGGGTATTGAACTCAGAGTGCCTCATCCTTCAGCTGAATTTAATTTGATGAGTCCAGCTTCAGTTAATACAGGGAAAATTCCCAATAACAGCTACGGCCAACAATCCCATTACAAAATAATGCTGGCATAAAATAATCACAAACATATGCCTATCTCTCACTTTAAAGTCAGTTCCAAGAATTTAGAGATTGACCAAGCCCCTTGCTGATTAGCAAGGAAGCATGCTTTTGTTAGATGAAAAAGCTTTCCTTCCCCATCCTCAACAGAGAAAAACATCACAGCAATTCTATCTGAGCAACACAGCCTTTAGCAAAACAGGGTGCTAGTGAAGGGTTAGCAGAGAGGCATCTATTAGTCATTCTGCTCCAGTTTCTGGAGGAGATGCTGGGTAAGCTTCTCGCTGACCTTGGGGCCAGCACCATCCCTGCCACCCTCATCACATACGGCATAGGGTACAAAACTGCATAACGCAAAACCTCTGGCTGTGGAGCTGTTAAAGGAAGGTTGTGGCTCTTTTTGATTCTTAACAAATATCTAAGAACAGAACATCTTATAAGGACTGCAGGTGACGGTCCCTGAATGCAAGATTGTAATGCAAACAGCACTCTCTGCAGAAATGTGCCAGCCTAGAAAGTTCTATCCAAATCCAACCGAACTTATAACAACATTTCAGTTCAAATCTCTAGAATTCCAGCTAGCCAAGTATTACTTTCGTGTCTAGATAAGCAGCTCCAAGCAGTGCCTCCGATTTCTACCCTGTTTGGACCTTGTACCTCCCTCGGCATCCAGCCGCCTCTTTCCTGCCTCTACACATGACAGTGCTGCGAGCGCATCGTCCAAGCTTGACGATGCTCTCCACTTCCTTCTCTGATGCTCAGAAACACTTTGAGGAATTCCTCCCGCTACTTTGAAAGTACTTCACTTCCCCAAGACTGGAGAATATTCTTTCCCATACCCCCTGCACCTTCCACACAGGGGGACTAACCCATTAGATCGTTAGGTTGCAAGTAGCGTTGGTCCTAACTCAGGGGACCCTGTTCAGCCAGCTTGAACCTGAATACATCTTTAAGAGTACATGATGTATGAGGGTATAGCTATACAGGTGGAGTTAAATTAAAAAACAACAACAAAAAATAAAACAAAAAAAAATCGAAATGTTGAAAGAGGGAATTGTCAAATTACCTGCCCTGCTTCATACCACGCTCAATCCTGCTACAGGAATTTTATGAAGTTAATATGAACATATATTTCATGGTATAAGGGATTGGCAGGTAGCAGCATATGCTCTATACTGTTCAGACGATGAGTGACACATTTTGAAAGACATTCTCTATCTGCTGCTTCATAACCAGGAGGGACACGTACAGCAGCACACCGGGTCAGGAGCACGAGCCTTTGCACTCTGTCTTCACTAGAGCCACTAGTAAAGAATTACACTAACACCAAATGAGTTGTTGTGCCATGAAACACAAGATTGTGCAATAGCTGTCCAAGAGGCAGGGCAGCACTCCTGCAACAATGAAGAAAATCTCCCCCAAACTGTTCCTAAAACAGTTCTTATACTGCCATGAATGCAAATGTGCAAAGCGGCTGGAGGCGTTGCTGTCATACACCAGGCTCTGGAGTCCTGAGGGTTCTCTGTCAAAGATGTTAGAGCTTTGATGCCAAAAGAACCAAGTTTGCAATTATATCATTTGTCTTTTTATTTTCTTATCTCCTTTTCTAAAAAAGTAGAGGAAAGAAATGTTTCAAATAAATCGATGAAGGACTGATTTAAAAGCGCCTTGAACTAAGAAGGGTAAAAAGCCATTAAGTGGACACGTAGAGGGAAAATTGCATAATGATATGCTACATCTACATGATTAAGAAGTTAAAATGGACTATGAAAGGAAGGTAGAATTGAATGTAAAATAATAAGAGTATTTCCAGCTCATTTCAAACAAAAGGCTGGTGACGTGTTGTCAAACATTTCTGAAATCAAAAGACAAAAACCTACCTCATGGGGCATTTAAAAAAAGCTAAGAGAAACATTTCTGCTTGCAGGAAGGAGGGTAACAGACACCAGAAATGAGCATTTTCTTCACTCAAGAAAATGCTACTGGCAGCATACTTAAAACCAGAAGAGACCGTGGGGGTTTCACAACTGCAGATTAACAAAAAGCAACCACAGCCGTAATCCTGCTTCAAATTCTGCAGAAAGGGGGAAAAAATAGATAGTAACACCCCAAACACACTGTGCTGAGAGGGGCAAGTCCGGGTTAGAAAAACCTGGTTTTCCTTAGCATGGCACAGTCCTGCCCTGCCAGTTTAAGAGGCAAAGCCAATACAATTTGGGAATGAGCTAGGATGACCAGGAATAAGTGACATACAGAGCTCACTGCAGGGAAATGCAGATGCTACCTTTGCTCCGTGACGTCTGTTGTGGGACAGCTAAGCAAACCCTGGTGGGGAAAGGGCGAGGGTTGCTGCAGGCAGTTTTCAAGGCGCAGACATGGTCACTGCTTTGATGCTCCCTTGACTTCCACTGCAAAGTGGTGAAGAGTTAAAATATTGTGAGAATAGCATGAAATTCCCCCTCTCAGTGCCCGAGCACTGGAGTGGTTCTCACAGTGCAAACGTAATTACCTTCTCCATTAGCAGGCCATCGAGGCTGCTCTGTGGAAGCAACCACCTCCTGGTTATTTTGAAGTGCTGATCTGGAAATTTTGTCAGAGACTGTCTAGATAAAATTAATTGAGGAGTCAGGGTACAACTGTTACAGAGAGTGGCTATGTTTTGAAAAAGCCCTTCTTCACCTCTACATCAGTCTAATCCTGTTTAACTCACCAGTATCCACCATGCTGAAAAGATACATCGAGTCAAGCAATATCTTTTGTTTGCTTGTTTTTTAAGGGACTGAATATCGTCATAAGTAGCAATCACAGGCCAGGCTCAGAAGCCCTCTAGTTCAAATACCCATCGACTTCAGTGGAGTTTCCATGTGTGAAGTACATACAAGATCAAGCACAACCATCACTGTTATAATACACTTACAAAAGCACCTTATGTTTCAGAAATAAATTGATACCTGCAAGAGGAACAAAAGAGCGTGCACGTTACTGTGCAACTGAATGGAGGCTCAGCATTGCTTTAGTACTTGGGCCGTACACATTGGCTGATTAGACTGTAAGAGAGCTAAGACAAGGCGCTCTCTTACGCTCCTGCTCTACCATAAGCACAAAGGAAAAACATTAAAGCCTGTGACTTTTTCCGAAAACAAAACATGAAGTCTTTGAGTCCTATGAACGCCAAAGCAACGAACCCAACAGTTGAAAGAAATAAGCCTTTGGCAGCTCCAAGTTGTAAAACACAACAAAGGAGAACTTATGGTTAGCACTTGATAAATCTCAAAATGCCTTGCCATAATCTTATGACACTGTAAGTTACAGTCTTTAGCATGACATTTTGATAACTGTTGCTTTTAAAACCAAATCAGCAAAAAAGACAGATATAAATCATTAAAGGAAGAAGCAAGGAGACTTTTTAGCTCTTTTTATAGGAGAGCGGCCGTACTGGAATGCTGTAAACTGCCTCTTCCTCCTGTTAGAAAATACCACAGATATAGGGCACAAAACAGGATTTTAGAAATCTTTCTTAACCAAAAAGAAAAGAAAAAAAAAAAATCAACCAAACACAACTCTGACATCTCTGAAAAAGACAAGACCAAGAAGTACCAAGGTATTCTGAGGTTACTAGTAGGCTACTAAGATTTATAATAGTAACTACAAAATGATCACAATTAATACAAATCTCAGTCCAGCTGGTGATTGTTCAGAGATTTATGAGGCAGCATGAGTATTTAGGTGGATTTTACTTCAGACAAACATTATGAGGCCACACAGAGTCAAAAGAGAGCCCTGAAAAAGGATTGGAAAAAAAAATATATATATGTGAAGCATCAAGCATCTAAATGCGGACTTCCATAAAACAAACTGCAATGAAGACCTTTAATGACACATTAGAGGAATATTAGACAAGGGTAAATATTGTTGGTAGCTTACAGCAAACAACTGACAGGCTTTAGGAGGCCTATGAGGGAACATAAACCCACTTAGATCTGGCATGCACAAACAGCATAAAAGCATTTGCAAGAAAAATTTTGTTCATGCCAATAGTATCGCAATCAGCAGCCGCACTGGCTCATCTGATGAGTAGTAACTTCATTTTATGCATCCAAAATAAGCTCTTAGATAATACAATTTTCTAAGAGACACTTGTGTGACAAATGCTTGTTTCATACCAGTCTGCTATTAATTTTCAAATGTTGTTTTTATTTTAAATCAACTCTGGTCTCCAGTCTGAGGCCCTTTTGCAATCTTTCCTTCCTTCACTGCATAATTGATGCCATCTTGTGGTGGGAAAAAAATCAGTCGTCTGATGGTTTCAGTCTCCTTTAATAGCCAAAATAATCCTTGACTCACTCGGTGTTACAAGAATGGTGACAATATTCCAAGCCAACATCTCTCCTCCAGACTCCCAACATTCAGAACTGTATTTCTATTAAACTCTAAATGGTTCTTCCAGCACTGTGAAATTAGCTGAAGTGTGAGCTTTTAGAAATCGAAATTGCATGCAGATTTCTTCCTCATTCCTAGCCGAGGTACCCAACCTGTATCCACAGCGCTTCCAGGGACAGCCCACACCAAAGCAGCTACCTCCAGCACCCCCAACTTTTATGTTAAACAACTCAATGTATTCTCTTTTGCTCCCAAACTCACTACTTTCAGACATCTCCACTCTTATTGTACTTCTGATTTCTTTCAAGAAAGCCAGTATATTGCTCACACCAGTCTGTGCACTCTCTTTTCTCCTTTCTATCACCTGGAGACATTTCATTCTTCCCCCCCACCCCAGTTATATTTCCAATGTACCAACCTCATCCATTTCATAGAAGTCTGGTCTTCCCTCCTTCCCAGCAACGTGTGAGCATGTCCTACCTCCAGGCAAAATGAACTGGTCCTTCCAGCTCTCTCACCCCATGCTCCCTGTCCCCTTCACCAGGGTGACTGGTGCTGTGAAGCGTAACAGCACCTAATGTATTTTGGAGAGAACAACCAGGAGAGGCATGCACAGATCCAGCTCCCCTGTCAAACCCTTTCCTCTATAGTGTATAATTACCTACCGCTCCATCAGTCATTGCTTACACGCCGCAACTCGCAAAACACTCGTTCTTTAGGTATGTCAGACCTCTATCTAGTGAGATGGCCATGCTCACCATCCACTCTAAAGCCTCCATGGACTTTCTTAACTCAGACCTACATCTCCTCAACCCCCACAGGCCGTGACTTGCATCCCTCCTGCCCATACCCTCCTTCTCTACAGCTCCAGCCCACGCAGCAGCTGGTACCCGAGTTAGGAGTATTGTCCTGAGCATCACCACAGCAAGCCAGGCTTTGATGCTTATGGCACAGCCACAAGCAGAAGGGCACCCACCCCTCACCCAGAGGTGCATGGCCAGGGGTCCCCAGGCTGCCCTGACCCTTTCCAGGCAATGAGGGTACTGCTGGCACCTCAGCTGGTGGGGCTGGAGAGGGGAACCCTGTTGAGCCCAGCTCGGAGCAGCGCTGGCTCAGAGGAGAGGGGGTAGGAGCTGGGGCACAGCTGTGGATTTGCTTCTTTAACTTTGCCTTTCTAAAAGGGGAGCTGCCAAGAAAGAGCTTGAGAATGCTGGAACTGCCAACCTCAGGGATCTCCTCCAGTCTTCAAAAAGCCTCTGGATTTACCTCTCATCTGCATGAGATGTATTTTACTGTCCCAGTACAGGCTAGATGAGCCATTTGCCTATCAACCAGCAAAAGCTGAGTAACACCAGGAATAAAAGCCTCCTTGTGCATGTGAGCAAGCACGTTGCATGAATGACAATAACAGAGATAAAATTTCTTCATTTCCAAGTCCTGCTTCTTAATGAAGCTCCTGGATACAAGCAGAGAATACAGAAAGCAGGACAGTACTAGCAGTGAAGCACTCCAGAGCACCGGAGTTGAGTTGCCATCAGTGGAAACCTTTCTGGCTTTACTAAAATTCCCTAATAGCTAATGACTGAGGGCCAGTGGCTCCCAGCTGGGGTCTCCACCATGACTGTCTGCTGTATCCTGCGCAAGGGATGATACAACCAAAACCACTGTGCATTTGCCTGCCCTGGAGAGATCCCTGCCTTTCCCAGGGGTCTTGAGCAAATTTTCTTCCACATTTCAGGTTGTAAAAATGCCCACTTTTTCTGAACAACAAATACAGCTAACAAAATGTACCTGTTTTGTGACAGATAAGGAGTGGGAGGAATCTCTTTATGTTTTCTTTTCCTCTAATGCAATTTGTTGTTGCATTATTAAGTATTGGATTTTGGTTTATATAAAGGTAAACAATATTATCACACAAATCTTAATCTTATAACTGCAGCCTCACTTGAATTACTTGATGATTAGCCTCCAGGCATAGCGCTCGTCTCGTTCCGTTATACCTTCATTATCATCAGATTCATTAAGTTCATCCTCTGTGTGCAAAAACGTTGCATGGTTAAAGGCAACATATAGCAATATTCATAATATTGGCAAGGTTTCCCATTCTCTGCTGAAGAGTTTGTGAAAGCAATATTACACCAAGAGGATCAAGAAGTTAATTTTTCCTTTAAATCCTTGGTGCATTGAGGTAATAGCTAAATTAAAAAATATAAGTACTTAATTATTTAATTGCAATTTCCATGCATGCTGAGCATAGAAAATGGTCCTGAGGTGAACACCTGAGGGGCTTTGCCAGGGCATGGCTGGGTGAGCATCCTCATGCTAAATGCACAGGGGCACGGCCAGAGAGGCTGGGATCTGATGCCAGAGAGTGCGCTTGGCCGCTGGGGCAAGAGTTTCACTTGCCGAATCGCTACCTGTCAGCAGCTGAGTTTCCTAATCCTCCTATTAGCTAGGGCTTTGTAAGCACACTTGTCTTTTTATTCCATAGTTGTTCTTGGCAGCGCCTTACACCGCCAGGTTGTACATAATTCCTCTGTATTCCAATTCCATTATTACTGTTTTAAATAAACCCCATTGGAAGGAGGCTGAGACACCATTCACTCAGCACAGTAGGGAAACGAAGGATGGAAACCAGCCATCGAGGTTACAAGCTCAAGAGAAACCATCTCTCTAAGGGACACAGCTGATGAATCCAGACACAGCAAAGCCATCACATCAAGGCTGGCATAGTCTTTCCAAGCCTCCCAGGGTAAGCTTATCAAATTATTGTTCATTATAGCTACGACAGAATAAAATGGGTGTCCTACCATTTATTTATAAAACATGTTGAATAGTACCTGCTTGTGGTTTTGACAAGATTCCCCACCCTCCCACAACGAGGGTAAACCCCTTCCAGATGCTAAACGCGCCCTTCAAGAATTGTAAGGGGTAGATATGTAAAAATGAATAGTCTAAACCTGCTTCTGTATCAGCTTATAAAGGCTTTCACACAGCACCATCAGAACAAAAAAAGGTACTAAATGGACATAACATATTATCAAACCAGTTCACAGCATTATAGAACATTTCTGTACTCTTTGACCAATAAGAAAAAGTAGTATATAACTTACAAAAAAAGCTGTACATGTTCCAGCTAGAGGCATAGGGGCCAGGATAGCTAAAGTATCAAGCACAGAGATTTTTTTTTTTTTCTAGACCACTAAAATTAATTTTTCTGTTATAAACACAGTATTTTATCTTCTTAGTAAATCAATGTTTGGCAACGTGTAGAGATTGGTGCAACACCACCTGTAGGTGAAAATAGATGCAGCTGACCTGCCAGCAAGTAAACCACAGAAACATTCCCCTGATGTACTGAATATATTTGGTAAAAGGAAGGAATTAAGTAAATACATATGCAAATATGTAGGTCAATTTAATAGAGGCCTTCGAACTCAAGTGCTAACATTTGTACAGCTTATGCTCTGCACATCTCTTGTGTACTTTCAAGCTGCAGACAGCTTCATTCAACAGGACAAATATGACTTGCACTAGAAGAGCAAGTGAAGTATTTCTTTGGCCTGTCTTCCAGGGCTGGAGCCCAGATACAGGATGGAAAGTGGAACCCAAAATATATTTCACGATGGAGAGATTTAAAGTTACTATTTTAAGTCTCTAATACCTGTTTTAGAGAAGATTATTCAAACAACATTTATTTCTGCAGAAAACAGGTCCCCTCAACATAGCAAGGATTCAGCAATTCGGAGACGCCTCAGCACTGGGGTTGTGGTGTTTTTCCTCTATATCCCTTTAGAAAGCCAACCTCAGACATTTGCAAGGTTTAAACCAGAACTTTCTCAGCGTCTTTTGCAGTACTTTCTCAGTGTCTTTCGGAGGGTTCTCAGAGCTGGTTGGGGATGATATGAAACAGACTTAGGGAGGAGTGAGCTGTGCTGATGTGCATTAGAGTCCTGAGCTCCACAGCAAGGCACCCTTCCAGGCGCCATTTTATACCAGGCATGACTCCTCCAGGGAATTTGTCTTTTCTTAAAAAAACAAAAAACAAAACCAAAAAAAACCCCCCAAAACACCCCAAAAAACCACAACACACAAAAAAACCCCACACCCTAACTCCTCAGTTGCTTACAAATTTGCAGTCACATAGAGAGCTTGCGAAGCCTCCTGCTATCTTTATGCTGTCTTTATCTGGGCTTTGGACCAGCTCTTAATGACACTTGTGAGTGGCTGATGGCAGACTGACACAGCTACAGCAGGGATGTGAACATGAGTTTGGCTACAGACTTCATGTGTGCAGAATCATGCCCAACAAATTAAATTAAACTAAGTTATATTGAAGCCGGTGACAAATTAGGGACCATTAAAATGTCAGTTAATTAAAGCTAGTTTTACCAAAGGTTATGAGACAAATTGTCATCTGTTAATCTGTCAGAATCTGAACCTGAAATGCCCTAAAGAGTTTAGGGGATATTTTAAGGTGATCAGACAACAGAACAAGTTACCTTTTTTCCACCTTTACTTGCCTATGTAGAGCTGCTTGCCTTCCACAAAAGAAAAAAGGGCTTGAGAAAGTTGGTAACTCCCTCAAGAGGCCAAAACAAGACCAGGTTCCACTAATAATCCCATCCATAAATCATGGGATTTGGGGAATTAATTGTAGTTTTATAAGATTAAAAGCATGAAGGAAAAATATTTTAATTGAAAGGGCTCAATTAGTTCTAAAACTGTGCAATGGTAAAACGTACCACATCTTGATTTTACCTGTTGCTTTTACATTTACCTGGGATCAAATCCAGACAATCTCTTATTAAAAGCAACAGGCCAACTGAAGAAGAAAGGTATTTTCTAGGGAGAGCGAAATTAGAGCAATCTGGCCCCAATTTGTTTAAACTGCAATTATAAAATGAATTAACTGCAAAAAGATACTTGGTTTCAGAACCAAAGACCTTCTCCTTAACAGCCACATTAAGTGGTATATGCATGTCTCATCTCGCATATCTTTTCAAAAAAAACCTAATTAAAAACATGGCACGGTGTCAAGCTTTTGTGTAAGTCTAAATCTCATCTCCATAAACTAATAGAAGCTTTTCTGGTTCATCAACAAGGCAGTGACAGCACAGGCAATCCGTCCCTTCCTAGGCAATGCTTGCTTCTGTGTTATGATAGAAAAGCAAGATGCTAATAACCTCTTCGGCCTTATTTCTTGTGTTTATATTTTAAAAAATAATAATTAAAAAAAAAAAATTGGGCAAAGCAGGAAGCAGACTGAAACAAACACAGGGCTCTAATTTCAACCAAGAGTAATTATTTGCCCTGCAACTGCCTGTACATGCTCAAAAAAATCATACTCTTTGACCTCCGGAAATTTCTAAATGTTACGTACAGAGGTGAGCAGCTTTTCAGTAATGCCACTGAGACTTAAATTTTAAATTATGTTTCCATTAGTTTTGAATCCCAGAACTCAACTAGAGTGCATCCATCTCACTCTTCCTCTAAGGGGATCTCCAAATCACACACTTTTTCCAAAAAGCAGTTTTCTTCAGTTCAAATTTTGAACCAAGCACTTGAAGCATAGCGTGTCCTACTGCTAACAAGAATTTTGGGCAGTGCCAATGGGGTAAACTTCAGTTTCTACTGGAATAAAAGAGGACTTCAAGAAGGTTTTGTAGCAGTACACAGTAGCCAGAAAACCAAGAAACCCTATATGAATGAAGACCTAATCCGCTAAACACTGAACTAATACAGCTTTGTGGGGCAGCAAACAGCTGGAAAAAAAGAGTTTGGAAAGTCACCGTGGCCCAGAAGGTCATCACACCCTGGTGCAAATCCCAGTTTCACATGTAACTGTGTTTCATGATCCCTTTCTTCAGTTTTCCCAGTACATTTTGACAAAAAGTACTATCTAGAAAAGCAGACAGTATTTTTTTTATATATATGAATTATATAGATTATATATTTTTATATATACACACACTAGCTATATGCATGGTACAACTTTGTGTGGATAAAATACATGACAGGAGGACGTTGCCCCCCAAAATCTTTCCAGACCAGCAGGTTCCTTGCATGTCCCCATGACTGAGGTTTCCCAGTGCCTGCACCTTTTTCCCCATGAGCAGGAGTCCCACCTGACTGCCTGGCACCTATCGCATGCCCAGCACGCCTCTAGGACTTAAAAAAAATGAATGTCATTGAAATAGTTCCTTCATTTATTTATCCACATACAAAAGCAGTGGATCACAGCAGGTGTGGAGGAGACCAAATTTTTAACTGTTTGAAGAATCAAAAAACAAGAGGGGCAAAAGAAGACCCATAAAATAGGCTGCACAGCATCCCAGGCTGAACTGGCTCCTCTGGTTCTCCTTCCCTCCCTGTGCACACATCACAGGCCTTTCAGAGACCCAAATCAGCAGAAAGTTAACCTCTTTTCTGGATAGATGGGAAGCAGGACAGAGTTGAGGACAAGAAGAGGGTGAGACAAGCTGTTAGTTTGGCTTAAGTTGCCACAAAGCCTGGATCCAAGATACTGAACCACACAGCATTGAAACCAACCTAAACCTGTGTTGCTTCCACACGAAGTGGTCCAGTCCTTACTCCCAGCTTCTCATTTACCACCCAAGTAGCCCTTCCTTGCCCCAGCACCAGCTTTCACACAACAATGTGGCAGGGGCGAGATCAGATTGCTTTTATCTCACGGTGCTTTTTTCTAAGCTCATTTACAGATGGGCTCATTTGCATTTTGCTGCCTGGGCAAAGACATGCTGTTCCAACCCTCTATCATGGATCACCCACCACTGCTGGGTGTCCAGCTCCTCATCACATGCACCCAAGGAATAGCACAAGCTTTGGCAGATTCAGTCCTGCATACGTGAGGCAAAAGGCCAGATTTCTTCCAGGCATCCTTGCCATGCCCCAGCTGGAGAGACAACCTCAACCTTGCTCTTTTATTTTCCATCAGTAACAGACAGCCTCAAGTTGCACCAGGGGAGGTTTAGACCGGATATTAGGAAAAATTTCTTCACTGAGAGAGTGGTGAGGCATTGGCACAGACTGCCCAGGGAGGTGGTGGAGTCCCCATCCCTGGAGGGGTTCAAAAAATGTCTAGATGGGGTACTTCAAGACATGGTCTAGCAGGCATGGTGGTTTGGTTTTTTGTTGGGTTTTTTTGTTTGTTTGTTTTTTTTTGGGGGGGGTTGGTTTGTTTTTTTGTTTTTGTTTGTTGTTTTGGGGTTTTTTTTTGGGGGGGGGGAGGGGTTGATGGTTGGACTAGATGATCTCAGAGGTCTTTTCCAACCTTAACAATTCTATGATTCTATTCTATGATTGGCTCAGATACAACGAAGCTGGAAAACAGAGCAGGAAAGTTTTGTATTACAGTACTTGTGACCCCAATCTATATGCAAAATATAGCACAGGTGCCTGTATTATGAAGTTTCACTACTTGAGAAGAAAATTTTTTTCTTTTTATTTTTCTCCCAAAATACTATTTTCAGGAAGACACCCTGCATGGCAAATGGCTTTTGCCAGCCAGGCTTGTGCTCATTTATTTGGCTGTGCTGACCCCCAGAGTCTGGCGCCCTGTACGGCACATCCTAACGCCGAAACCCATCGGATCGCTGACACGCTTTCCACCCACTGCCACTAATACAAAGAGGTTTTGCCAAAGTGATTGCTCCCACAGGCTGGGGATGATTGCACCCTGACAGCATGAGAGAAAACGGACATTTACGCCGCATCGACTCAAATTGCTGCATGCGTGAGGAACTGCAGAATTAACTAGATAAGGGAAGAAAAAAAAATACATAGGCATTACAATAAAAGCATGTAAAGAAACTCATGGGGAAGCTGTCTTGTTGTCTCCAATATCTCCAGCTACGCACCTGGCAAAACCCAAATTATGACTAGTGAGCACCAGCTGTGGCAGAAGGGAATCCTTCATTTCCACTTCTTGCATCAGGGAAGCTGATACTGTTTTCTATTTTACTTTTTAGGACTTTATTTCCATTTTGCTGAAATAATTGTTTGCCATATTAATACTATCAAACATACTAATCAATCACTAATAAGCACACAGAAAACAGAGCTAGGCAATTTTGGTTAATTATTCTTCTGCATAAGAGAAATTATTTTTTAGAACACAGTTGCAGTGTTAAAAACCACTGCAACGGAGACCAAAACTACTCCAGCACAGGAGGATGCTGAGAGCAAAGCGACTCCTCTCTCTTTTTTTTTTTTTTTTTCCCCAAATAGAGAAAAACAGTTTCTCAATTTCAGAGCTCAAGATAATAAAGCATATACATTAAAGCTCAAAAGCCCCCAAAGGCAAATATGATTATGAGAGTTGCACAGACAAGGGCAGAGAAAAGGACGTACTCAGTGCGGTTCCCACGCGAATGCCACCAAGGCAGCACCAACCGGCTGAGCCAGCAAGAGACATCCCGAGGAGTTCCATGTGTATCTGCAAGACAGTGAGCTCCTCGTCCCACAGCGCTGTCTTCCCCCATCACGTCCTTTCTAGCAACGGTTCACCTCAATTCTCTTTTTCTGCCAAATCCATTGCAGAGCCCTTTCTGGGCTGCCTGGAACAACACGCTGCAGAGATATAGCAAGTTCCAGGTGGCAGTGTGGGGCTCCCTGCTGGTCTATCAGGGCTCCTACTTGCTGGTGTCCCTGCCAGGCTTCACCTACTAGTTCATCCCAGCCATGAAGAAACACAAGATTCAGCCTGTGAGCAGGGACAAGAGAAGTGGGGAGAAGTGGGACAGATGTGCAGAGACCCCTATAAAAATTAAACAAGAAACTCCTGCAAAAAGCAGATGAGAATGTTCCTGCCCAGGTAGTCACAAGGTGGGGCTGGATATCTGTTCCACCTACAAAAAGGCTAGATGTTTTTTGGGGGACCTGTGCTCATTCTGACTCGTGGTGAGTTTGCAGAGGCAGTTGATTTACTTTATTTGTAAAGAAGGGGGAAGCTGAAGTGACCTACTCCCACTGCATTTTTTAATTTTTAAGTTTGACAGGTCTAGCTCTTAATATTGTCCAGGAAAGAAATGTTGATCCAGGGCCCACCTTTGTGAGACGGCTAACAAGAACAACCCCCTATGGCTCCAAATAAAGAGCTTGCAAATCAACTATTCCCCTAAATCAAAACAATTCTGTCAGACTAACACATTTGAGTTTTTTGCTTTGGGTTGTTTTAATTCACTTTTCACCCCCTCCTTGATTGTTTTAGGACAAGCCTGAAACTTGGGAAGAGAAATGGAAGCATGTCAAGATCTCACTGATAAGAATCCACACTTTTCTTCTAGCAGCATTCATTTTAGGCTACTCAGAGTACTTCAACAACCATTACAACTGGGACTCCATGCCTCCATGGTATTGCATACTCCTTAAAACCTTGAGGCTATCAAAGATGGGCAAAACCACCTGCTTTACTCCCCTGCAAAGTTATTACCACAATTAACATTTTTGTCTCTCTCCCTTTTCTGCTAGGTATTCTGTTACTGTTTGATGCTTGGGCTGTTCTATAGTTGAAGATACATGGATCTACTTCATGCACAGATTAATGCACCACAAGACCTTCTACCCATAATTACATAAACTTTGTCATGTATTTAAGGTGCAATCATAATAAATTGACAATGAACAGTAGATGGCATTCCAGAACACAACTGAACTGTGAATGGGCAGTCTTTGGGAATGGAGTAAAAATTGATATTTTATGAAGTACCTTATTTACTAAAATTTGAACGAGCCATTATTCAGTCATGTTCATACTCTGGGGAGCAGGGAGGGGAGAAGGGGTAAAAACAATCTTCAAATCAGTCAAGATGCTTGAAGCAAAATAAGATGATGTGGGAAGAGCTGGGCTTCATGAAAACCACTGCCTTGGCTCTAGTGCTTTACCAAGCCTTCTCCCACCCTTGATGCTGAGTCCTTACTGTATTTAGGCATCAATGACAAGATCTTTTTACTCAAAATTTGCAAAGGACTAAGCATTAAAATCAGGAAAGCAAGAAACCAAAGATAGGATACTGGGCACCAGGACCATTTCCTATCCAGCGCTCCCCACGTGTACTGAGCAGATGCATGCCTTGCAGCCGCTGTTTGCTATGCATTCCCTATATATCAACCTGGCAGAGCACATTGTCACAGGAGCAGGTATCTTTGCTCCAACACATATTTTCTGTAAACACTTATTCAGGGCAGGGATTTGGATTGCAGCACTTCTACTGAAAACTATGGATACACTCACGTAAATAACCATGGAAAAATCTGCCAGCTGATTGTTTACCTGTTTACTCAGGTAAATAACCACTGAAAAATGTGAAAACTTTAAAGTACTGTTTTGACTCTGTACATTTTAGGGGAAAAAAGTGTTTTGTCGTTTGCTACGGTCAGATTCTTGCCTTGTGCTTTCTCCTTCGATCTAGGAACTAACTGAAGTGTCTTTCTCTTGCACACAGCACTAGAAAGACCATGCAGACTTAGATTTGTGTAAGGGAAACTGCTCGTGGATGAAGGTTAAAGCTTGTTTTCTATGCAAGTTTAATATACCTACATACTTTTTTAACTTTTAAAGCTCAATGCCACCTTCAGCCTAGGAGGAAAAGGAAAAAAAAAAATTGAAGTTTGTCTTTATGTAAGAGGCATTTTTCACAACCCAGATGGGAATAATTTTCCCTCTTCTCCCTGCACAAATGGCAACCTGATAAATCTCTTATAACCCCTACCTATCCTCCTGTGAAGGTAGGATCATTGTTCTTGGCTGGCTTCCCAAAGTCCACCTTTTCTGCACCAAGACTGACACTTGTCTCTTCAGCTGCTTCCGTAGCTCCAGGCTCTGTGAACAGGGACATCATCCCTGAATCCCCCTCTGCCACCAGCATGCTGGACACCTGGTTGGAGCCACAACGTGCCCCCCAGCTGCAGGGCTGGTTGTCATTGACACTGTCTGTACATAGGGGACAACGGGAGAGTGCTGAGGCAGGAAAAAAAGAAAGGGGAAAAAAAAAAATAGCATCCTGGAAATGAACCAGAATAGCGGGATCGCTTGAGGTATCATTCAGGACCACGTACTACCCAGAAACACTGCATCAGCAAACAGGCTGCTGTAGCACTGATACATCACCCACGCTGGGACAGCCCGATGGGAGCCAGAACCAGGACTCCCCACCTGCAAACGAGCCGGAGCCCCTCGGTCAGCAGCAGCACCTTGGCTGCAGCCAACGCCTCAGTGCATCCCAGTGCCATCAAGATTGCAGCACAGAGCCTACATTCCTTCATTCAGCACCAGAGGCTGCAATACTTTGCCATAAACAAGTGTGCTAAACACTGGAACTAGCTAAATGTAAAATAGCTATTGAGGAAATACCCTGCTTCAAGGACAGGTTAAGCCAAGAGAAAGTTTGTGATGCCGTATCCTCAATACATCATCACCTTGTAGGAAAACATCTTCTACACTTAAGGGAGGGATCCCAGCACTTTTTCCTCTTCCAGCAGAAGTTATTAGGGATGTAGGGAGAAGGCACAATGCAGAAAACGTAAGACTTCACTGCGATCACCCACAAAATGCCTGACACTAGGCTCATTTGCAAAAAGAGGTGCTTGCATCCATCTCTATCCAAGGAACAAGCCACCCATACAACACGCATAACACACTGCAAAGAGCTTCCACCCCTTTTGTACATACCATTTCTCCTGCAGCATCATCCTCACTTAACATGCCCTCTCCTCTAGCCACAGGGGGTACAATGTCCCTTACAACCCGCTCCGGTACATCACCTTCACACTCGACGCCGCTTTCTATGACTTCCACCACAGCAACTTTCACAGAAACCACTCTCCCGTCTTCAGCAGGTAGGACAAGTTGCTTGGGACTGACAAGGAGTATAAGGCATTTCTTGCAAAGAAAAAGCAGAAGGAAATCCAGAAGAGTGATTAAACTTCCCCTGCGCAGAGTAGCCAGGGAAAGAGCAGAGGGATGTATAGAAGTGAAGCAGTCAACACCTGCAGCTTGAACCAATCGATCACAATTAAGGGTTAAGTCATCACGCAGGTGTTGCTGTTTTAAGTAATTTGCTTCCACCTGGTTTCATACTTTTTTTTTTTAAGGTAGCTCCCTAACAAAGCAGCTGCAGTCATGGCTT
Organism: Scopus umbretta; assembly: GCA_013400535.1. Lineage (NCBI taxonomy): Eukaryota > Metazoa > Chordata > Aves > Pelecaniformes > Scopidae > Scopus > Scopus umbretta. Next base: position 39,787 of record VZTL01053720.1, read on the forward strand.
GCTCCCAATAACCACCAGGATCAATTACAGCTATAGCCATTTTAACAATTAAATTACTAATGCCCCAAGTCTCAGTCTTCACATCATGCTGAATGACTGATTTCATGGTGATGTTGTGATCATTTGCTCTTGTAATTTGTGTCAGTCTGTATATTAATAAACATTGGGTTTGACTAAGAATGTAAAAATAATGGTGTCATTTCTTGCTAGATAAGCCAAACTATTCCAAATATCTCATATGCTTTCCAAACAGAAGCACATTTTACATTCAAGATACAGCCATTAAAAACAACATATGTAGCTAGTAACCGGGCTGATCTTTGAGACGTACCAGTTCTCCAAGACATGCAGTCCACAAGTCCATTCACACTCCGGGCTCTTGTAAGCCACAGGCCTTTTAAACCTCCTTTTGCTTTTGCTCCATCTGTTGGGTTAGGCCTGGACCACAGTGCACCACAGCAGATACAGCCTAAGGTATGGCCTGCAGCCTTTGTTCTTTGCAAAGCCTGATTTAAGGGGGATTTTAAGAACCACAGAGGAGAAGAGAGGACAAGTGGGTCCTGAACCACTGATCCCATAGGACCCTGTTAACTGATGGGTGTTTTGGCAGGATGTAGTCAAACTGGAGGATAAATGGACAAGAAGCACTCAGAGTCACAGCCAGCAAGTGGTTTCCTAACACCGGGCTGGGTGGTGGAGATAGGTCCTAAAATCTTAGAAACTCATTTAGTGTAAGAGCCCTCAGCTGTTTAAACCCTCAAGCCTAGTCTGAACTTGGAAAGTCAATTTAGACAAAATCTAACACTCCTGGAATGATTTTATGATGGTCATCTTTTTAGGTAACCACAAATTAAGTGTCCTGGGCTGTTTTCCATTAGTCCACAAATTAGCTGCAACTTATCAAAAGCATTTTTTCCACTAACTAACTGAGGTCTGTTATCACTTCAGCTCTGTGCAGCTGCCTCGGGGATCTCTGGCACTGGGCTGAAGCTCCAATGCTCTGGCACATAATGTGTGTCCTGGGATGCAACAGCTACAGCAATGCATTAAAGCACATGTGATTACATACATTACTGCATTTAAAGCTAAACTGATAACACACAAATTGATAGTTCATTAAACTTTCCTTATACAGGTGAGTAAGGAAATTCAATCTGAATTAAATTAGAGCTGTCTGGAAGACTGTACCTCTATAAATACTATAGTTTCCAGCAGAGAAAACTCCATTGCAAAAAAAAACAAACAAGCAAACAAAACAGAGTAACTTGGCAAGAGTTCCAGCCTAGGAGGAGGAGGGGCTGCGTGCAATGTTTCCCGGTCATTAAGACCCCGACACTAATTTGGCTCCGGTGCCCATAGCTCCAGCTGGAAGGGTGGCTCACTGAGCTCCCCCAACCCATCAACAAGGTGACTTTGCAAGCACAGGAGCCCTGCAAAGCTGGAAGCTTCGTGGAATTCACACCAGAGCTGCGTGGTATTTTACATTATATACAGTAGGCAAAATGTTCCAGGTAGGAAAGTTGCAGGGAGGCAGAATGGGGCACCAGGAGGAGATTTGGTTGTTGGTAAAACATAATGTAAAACAAAAGTTTTTGTCTGTGTGTGTCTCAGATCCATGTGAATTTCCCTGCTCCTCTGGCAGAAAAATGGAGCCTGGTAATTTCTTCAGGTAGATTCAGGAAAGCTGAGCTGTGTGGGGCAAATTGCCCCTTCCCAGGGGAAAAAATCACTAATAAATAACAAATAAAATCTCAGGGTTCATTTCTGTCCCAGCACAAACTCTTGACTCCAAACACATTGTTTAAATTATACTTCAGCATTCACTCAGTGGGACAAACTTACCATTGGGTGAGATAGCATCGTAGAAAGTGTATAAGGAAAAGAAGTATGAGAAGGACATTCAAAAATAACATTTAAACTTCTTACACTTTAGAGAAGAAGAATAGATCCTTTGGGACAGGTGTTGTGCATCCTTTAAAAGGTGTCTTTAGAAGTTTTACAGATTGAAAAAAGAGACTCTAACATTTGCAGACCTGTAATTTACTGAGCAATACACTTAGCAGAGACTGTGGAGTTCGCAATGAAAGAAAGATAAGAAGAAGTCTCCTGACAATATAGTTTGTAAATTAGGGCTGAATCAAATGCATTGAGCTTCAGCAGCTGTGCCAATTAAATCTCATTCAATTTGCTGAACAAGAACGTTAACATTAATCACTTTGGCAAATTTCTTAGAATATTTCATGTCACTAAGTAGTTAAGTGATTTTGTGCTTGTTTACAGTGCAGAATAACATTATATGAAGCAGTACCATTAGTCACTGAGCAACTGTGGGATGCTCTAGGAACCCCTGTGTGATTCATGGCAACGTTTCTGTAGTGGTCCTGTGCCTCCTAGAGGCTATTTTTTCACAGAAGCATCCAGAAGATTATTATTTTTTTTTTAATTGCAATTATTTTTGCCATCACACAGCACCCTCAGCACAGCCAAAGAACAAGCTGCCAGCCAGGTGAGAAGCAATTTGGCCTTCTGAAGCCACCACATCCATGTCCCATCTCCAGGCCACATCATCATTGCTTGGAAAAAGGAAGTTGGGTGCAAATTCCCACTACACTTCAGGGCACAGGGATGCAAGGAATCCTTCTTTGGCTGCATTTTATTTATTTGGGTCTACCATTAAATAGGTACATCTTTTATCAGATGTTTGCGATTTCCACAGCAGAACTTGTTTTCTGCCCTACCTTTGATTCCATTTCTGGATGACTCATGTGCCAAATTACAGAGTGTTGCTGTTGCAGAAGAGGTACATCTCATCCTGGGTTATTTCAAAATGCCTGCTACCCAGCAACAAAAAGGGGAGCTGTTTTTCTGAGCTTGGCAGCAGCAACGCAGGCTGGGGCACCCAGCCTGAGAAACGCGTGGGTGCAAGGGAGTCTGCAGGAGAACAACAAGAGTGAGCATCACCTCTGAGAAGTTCAGGGGATCAGCTTGCTTATTAGAGAGAGCATTTAGGGGGCAACATAGCAAGTGTCTTTCAGCAGGTAAAAGTCTCAGCATCACCACATCTCACACCACCAACAATGCTCCCTGGAAACAGCCTCCCTGCAAGCCAGGAGCACGAGAGCCGCGCAGTGGACTGGCAGAGACGAGGTGGGACCTGAACTTGCTGGGCTCACACAGGCTGCCCAGCGCAGCGGTGGGGGAAATCCCCAATTCAGTCAGGGACCAGAGCTGCTCTGCCATGCAACCCCGCTGGGTGAGTTTTCCCCATATTTCCTTCCCTCTCTGCAAAAGCACATGCCCTTCTGAGGTGGATGAGAGAAGGTGGGAGATACTGCTCCGTGGTCCTTGCCCTGCCAAGGGTGAAATCTGGGGTGTGAACACATGCCAAAAGATGAAAATGTGAGATGCAAAAAGAAAAACACTAATAATAGATAAAAAGTAGGCAGCAAAATCAAGGTAGTGAGATTTCTTCCTGTACTGCAAAGGATTTTCTTCAGCCGTAACTTCATAGGTTTGTAGATTTACCACTTTAACCATGAATAAAAAGGACCCAACTGTGTGGGAGGCAAGTAATTCTGAAATAAAATAAGGAATAGTTGCAAAGTCCCGCAGCTGCACAGAGCAACCCACAAGACGTCGCTACCTGTGTTCATCAGGCAATTAAATATCGGGATCCCACGTGGTAAATTTGACGTCATACGTTGTTGTTAACAGATGAGGCATGAGGAGCATTTCTAGAGAACTAGAGAGCTCAGTGAGACATATCATAAGCATAAGACAAAATGAGTTGTGCTACCTGTGAAATGTGTCGATCTTTCCCCTGGTGCAGGAAATGTGTTATTTTATGGTGTTATTAAGAAATATCGAGCCCATAGGGGTAAACTCTCCTTTTTCGTGTTTTCTCTCTTCCTAGTCACATTCAACTAAAAGGTCCCATTTTCTGCCATCAAGGCCCCCAACCAAGGGCTTTTCCACCCCCAAAAGAAATGCTCTTCTGCACCCCAGCAGCCAAATGGCCTTAAACTTCCCTTGGAAAAGGAGCAGCGCCGACTCCGGGAAAACATCAGAGCCAGGTGTCAGGGCAGCATAGAATCACAGAATCATT
>VZTL01053727.1:0-35528 GCA_013400535.1 Scopus umbretta
GATTTATTTTTTATTTTGGGGGGCTTTGTTTGTTTGGTTGGTTAATTTTTAACAGACCGTTTGCAGAAGCTCAGTGAGGTTTAATGATATCATTACAAGGTATATTGCATTTTCTCCCTAGATTATATTAATTAACCATCTTTTACTTCCAGCGCTCTGTCTCTCTTCTCTTTCTTTGTTGACAGTCACAACATAAATCGAACCAAGCCTCTTACGAACACTGAATGGCCGTGAGCTCCAAGGGCATCATTTAGCCTCATCTTCAGGGGTTTGAGCAGGAGAATGTTTGTTTGCATTCATCCTTTTTTTGCAGATAGCATAAGCCACAACAAATATATTGCTCTCGTGGTGAAATCTTTCTCTTTCGTGATGTTTATGTTCCTGAACAAAGCACTATTTAAGTACCAATTAATGTCATCTCCGAGACTAGGAAAAGCAGAGAACGTTCTCTCTCTTTTCTCTCTCTCTCCTTTTCTTCTTCACAGTGGAACAGTGCCACACCACTGCTTTTCTGTCAGCACCCTGTAAAGTTTCTGCCCTAAATTGTTCTGATACCTGTCTAGAAAAGCTGTAGCAATGGGGATGGAATCACTAGGTAATTTTCACATCAGATGTCCTCTAGGGCTTTTTTCCGTTTCATTCTCATCAAACGGGAATAGCCCCCCCACACACACCGAGGTGGACATGCCAACGCTTCAGAGGACGGCTTTCATACTCCAAGTAAAAGTTAGACCAGAAAAGATGATAGGAAATGTGTTTCAGTCTAGGTCTGAAAGCAGATAATGTGCTTAGAATCTGTTTGTTAGCTTCCAAAGCAAAACTTTCCGAAACATTCATTGTTGAGGTTGGTATTTTCTTTGCTTGCTTTGCTCACATTTTCAGCCAAGAGCTAGGGCAGAGTAAGAATACTCTGCTCCACTGAATTTTTAATTCTCTGCCCTTCTGCATGGGAAAAACATGACTATATCTTTTCAGGACTGCATTTCTGTCTTTGTCTTCTTAGAAAATCTGAACAGTGATATCATTTAACTTGTGTTATTTTGCTTCGAGATAAAGTGATTAGAAACATGTCTGTTCTAAACTGACACATAGCCACGTCCAAATATCCCAACTTGATTGCGCAGCCTGTTAAAAGCAGAGCTAGTGAAGTTTCCCTTTCTCTGGTGTCAAATAATGTTATTGTAGGCTGCTCTTGCTTAAAAATGGATGTGCGTAAAGAAAGAAATGAAAACTTCCTTTTGCTCTCCTTCAAATCACTGTGGCTTGGGCCATTGCCTGTAATGGAATTAGGCTCTGATGCATATAAAACACAGTGCAGTTTTGCAACCTGAATGTTTGGATCCAAGGCGTCTAAAACTTAAGGCTGGTTTGGTCACGTTCCCTTTATCATGTTGTCGCAAGGCTTTGTTAAACAATGCATTACTCTTCGCTCTTACTGCAGCTCAGAGACGAGTTAGCCAAAATATGCTTCCAAGCTGAGCATCAGATGGACTTTGAACTGCGAAGTGCCTGTATTTGGAAGCATACTGTTTCATTACTTGTTTGCCTTAACTGATTTTTCCATATTCCATATTATACATAAATACCGTAGTATATGGTCACCTGTTTGCCTTCGGCTCTTTTCAGTCAGAATGGTAAATGTTATGCCCTTTTGGATACTTTCTGATTGGCTAAAGTGGTAAACATCCAGAGGACAGTTTAATGGGTGCTGACAGAGCAAACGGGAAAGCTTTGGCACAGTGTGTTTCATCTCGACTCGGCCAGATTGCCAGCACTCACATTTATACATTGTTGACAGGGTGCTTCCTAAAGGAAGCATTTGCCTTCTGGAGAACTACACCCACATAGATTTCATTTTTCCTGATGTCTGTTAATATCATGAACTTTATTAACAAATTCAAATTCAAAAACAATTTCAATTCAAGAAAGCCATCCAAGTTAGTTCTTGCTCATTTCTTACATATGAGGATATCTACAAAAACACAGATGCTCAACAATGGATTTTAATGGAGGCGTGTATTTGTTTATATAGATGTATCCATTTCATACCAAGACAGATTAGCAGATTAGAGACGAAATAAAATGAAGGAGCTCTTTAAGAAGAATTTGAGCTCTGATTGTAGGGATCAGTGCAATGGATTTAACTCACAGTTTCAGAATTTCTCATAGCATAATGTTATAATGAAGTCTTACTGGCTGTCTTTTACATTACTGCAAATAGAATAAACAAATTTCTATTCTTTATAGACGTCCGATGCCAATGTTTTGCAATCAAATCGCTGTAACTACATGTATATCAAAGATGCTTATATTGGCCCCTACGCCTTTGTATAGATTTTAATTCAAAAGTCCCAATGCCGTAAAACTCGAGACTTGAACACGGAATGGAACAACGGCAGGATATGATCAGCTTTCTCCACATAAGACACACAAATATTTAACAGCCTTGCAAAATTGCAGTGACGGTTTATCAGCCTAGGAAGACTATCTATTTATCCACCCTTTACCCTGAGGAATGATAGTACTTAAAACAAAACAAAACAAAACAAAAAGCCTACTATGAACAGGTAAAGTTTGGAAAGTCAAATACTGAGATGGGTGCTTGGTTGTGGGTATAAGGCATGAAGAAGGGGCTGAATTCAAATCTTGAATGCGAAACTCCATTCTACACTAAGGAACAAGTCTAACTTTGTAGTATCATAAATGTGTTTCTACCCTTCTGTTTGCATTTACTGATAGGAGCGTACTCCTGCAAGAAAAAATCCAGTGGCAACCAGATTTTGAACTATAATTATATGCACACGCGTGCACGCGCACAGCCCCCCCCCATATATAGTGACTATAATGCAGGAAGCATGATCTTTACAAATTGTATTTATCTGTGCATTGTCGTTCCACCTAATTTTGCGACAATACTGGTGAAAAATTACTACACCTTGTTCCAATCAGCTGAGAACATATTAACAGAAATAGCTCTTTTCTTTTTTTTTCTTTCTCTCAATAGGCAGCTTAATAAAAACTTGCATTAAATAATTGGAATTTTATTTCAAGTAGCGAAACATTTTAGTATTTCTAAGTTCGGAAGAACCTGTCTGGAAGAAACTGAAGTCTGGTTTTGAAGAAATTGAACAGGCAAGCTGCTTAGAAATCCATTGCTACATATCTAAATAAGGAATTGGGGGGGAAAAAAATAAAGAAGATTTACAGATCTGACTCCATTTTGTTATCCTTTATAAGATCCTGCCTTCTGTGCCGGATCTCTAATTTACTGCAAAGACAGTTCTTCACACAGACAGCTTGTTCTATTATGCTCATAAACTGTAAATTCAAACATTAAATATTGCTTCTGGTACCTAACTGAAGGATGGAACGTTCTTATCCCTACAGCTGTATACAGATGACATCTTCCAAGGCTTAGCAGGCCCTACTAGGAACATTACAGAACACCAGGACTGAGAGGCTAGCCCACGCTTTTTCTCTGAGGCAAGTTTAAGTACACTTATATCATCCCTGACAGGTATTTTCTGAAGTATTTTTGAAAACCTTTAATGAAGGAGATTTCAGAACCTTCCTTATCCCCGCTTAGGGGTATGGGTATTTCCCCTTAACATCCCATCTAAACATTTTCCGACTACTTCACTTAACTTTTGTGTCCAGTATGTAAATCAGAGTCCTTGGACATTTGCATCACGTATGTTTAAAGGAAGAGGCAAATACAAAAGCTGATGTTTAAAGGCATTTACATACCTATCACTGCAGATAGGCACCTAGTAGCGTGATGAAATATATGGGAGATGCTGAACAAATCAATTTCAATGGGAGTTGGCTGGATGCAGCGGGTATCTTCCCCACTAAAACAAAGAAACAGAGGAGAAATTGAGCCTCTGTACTGCCCAATATGCTTCTCGGCACTTCTCCTGGGACACAGCAGCTGTGTTCTGGGTTTTAAGGTGTCCGAAAGCTCATCAAATGTTAGCATACTGAAATCCACAGTGAGCTAGGGAAATCAGCAAAAGCTACGTCTTTAAATATCTTGGGAGCCCAGGCCGTTGTACTTAAAACCTTCCTTTTCCTCACCAGTTCTGCAACCTATCATGATTCCCTCTGGGACTCTCCCAATGAACTCAGAAGGAATTCTGTGCATACATGAACCAATGTCTACATTATTAAACATTAAAAAAAAAAAAAAAGAAAGAAAAGAAAAGAAAAGAAAAGAAATGGCTATGTATATCACATATGCTGTTCATGGAAAGAGTTCGATTATGGAAGTGAATGACAGGGTATGATATGGTTAAGTTTTTCAGAAAAAATGGCATGCAAAAAGAGAAGGAAGTTTCAGTAAATAAAACCACTTCAACTGTCCATGACATAGAAAGGAAAAACATCTCCTTTTCCTCCCAAAGACTCAAACCAACATTAATTTACGCTATATGTCTCACATTAAAGAGATACTTGGAAAGAAAGAAAAACCAGTTCTAAGAAGGGCAAGGACATTCTTACTTTAAAAGCAGAAACAAGAATTTAAGAAACTCCTTGAAATGAAACATTTTCCACAAATTTCATAGCTTTTCTTCATAAAACTAACAAAGCCTCTGGGTGACTAAAAGTCCCGCTACCTACAGCTAGAGAAACGATTCACTGCTGTGTTTGCTCAAATCAATAGCTATTGTCGGTGCTTTCTTTTGATTGTGTTTTGTACAATATGTAAGTTTTAAAAAGAATTCCACAAAATATTTTGTAGTTATACAAATGTGCTAGACATGCACATTAGAAGGGTTTAACAAGCATATTTTTTTTTTTTTTGTTCGGAGTATTAAACTAACAACTTCAGGGCTCAGTCCAGCAGCTGTTTGTACAAAGAGCTCTCACAAATGGATCAGGAGTCTTGTTTGGAACCATAGCAGTATGGTTTCCAGACAGATGATTTATATACTTCTATCTGATAGAAACTGTCGTTGTAAACAAACAAAAAACCCAGAAGAAAGCAACCCAAACTCTATTACGACATAGCAGTGGCTAAATTCAGCTTCTCACATTCATCCTGTGGCAGCATTGGTGGGGATATCAGAATTTCTGCGTAATGGCATGATCCAAAGTCCACTGCAACCAATGAGAGGCTTTCTCTCGTCTTACTTAATACTGCATCATCGCTAGGAATTTGTTCAAATTTGGCTAGACATTGGTTGATAACACCGTGTTCTCTCATTTGTTTTCGATATTTGACATATCAAGATACAAGGGGGGAAAAAAAACACAATACAAAAAGAAAAAAAAAGAAAAAAACATTTTACTAGATTTTTACATTTAGTAAATGGTACTTAAATTCCATGGACATGAAAGTAATTTTAAACTTTACCTTTGAAATTTTACCTTTTTCAATATTTCATAGAAAAGAAATGCTCTAAGATACCGTTTCAGACCACAGAATTATTACAGAACATAAAGATTATATGCAAGGCCTTAATCCTCTTCCCAGTAACGATGGTAGCCAACCCCACTTTAACTCCAATGGGAGAGGGGTCAGCCGAGAATGTGCCATGTTCCTAATTCCAAATCTCCTTTGTGATAAAAGAGTCAATAGTTTGGCGTATACTTTGCCTTTGTAATTTGAATTCTATCAACAACTATTCCTAGCCACAAGAGAAATATTTTTAGGCGATATATTTGTATAGCTTCACAAAACTATGTCAAAGAGATGTGTGGGTGTTTGTGTGTGTGTATGTACGTATGTATGTATGCATACTTATGAGTTTGGGATGATTTTCTTAAAATACTTAACTTCACTTACATTATATCTTACATTGCAAAATGTACAGACACCCAGTGTTCTTTTTAACAACATATACAGGTGAGTTTATAGAGCCTTACAAAAGATTTTGTGATTCCAAATTAAAAACCGTAGAAATATAATCAAAATAATGGAGAGTGATTTAAACCTCTGATAGTATATAGCGCTCATTCTGGTAATATTGACAGCTGCATCTTTGGCATTAAAAATTAGTTACAACTTTTAGACAAAATGTTGTTGCTTACAGCTTTTTTTTTTTTTTTTTAAACAAGAAAAACAGGATTGACCAAAATACGAATATTGGGGAAGTACTAGTAAAGGTTTATTTTATTTTTGTTTTTAGCAAGGATAGCTTAGGAACCCTGAATTACCTTCTCACTTTAGCATATGGTGTAGACTGTATGAATCCATTTAAAAATCAACTAAGTTGTACCACGTTTTTCGGAAAATTATATATCATATAATATATATATATTTTATATTTATTTAGAAGCTTTGAAATAGTACAGTAAACACTTTGCAACACGGTGTATAAACTACAGAATGTCTTTGATAATTTTGTGGGCCTTCAGATTAACAACATTTTTATGACCCACAGGTGAAAAGAACATGATCACAATCTCTCTTGTAGAGTTGGAATAGTTTGGGGAACACTTGATCACACAAAAATAATATAAAACAGTCAAGTTTAAAACAGTGATATTGCATTTATAATGCACATTTCTTTTATCTGTACGATTGGCTTCTTGTGGTGAATATAAACATCTAAAGGGCTCAGTGACATTTTGGAGAGAGAAAGATATATAGTGCTGTAAACAGGCACACACTGATCAGAGAGGCAAGATCAGTTGCCTCTGAAGTTTCTACAGTTCTACACATTTCAACTCATTTCTCAGGCCTGCTGAGAGCAATTAGGTCCTATTGTTGGCCATGATGTCTCCAACAGCACACACATCCTTCAGTTACACAGAACTGGATGGCCAAGATAATGAAGTTGAAAGTTGATGCTTTTTGTTGGTCGACTTTTGTGCAAATCATGCTGCTTCAGGTAAGTCCTGTAGAAGTGACTAGCATATCCTTTTCCGTGCTGCAGGAAAGAAAGAAAGACACTTCTGAGAGAAAAAAAAAAAAAAAAAATCAGTCTCCGTCAGTTCCTAGGTTTAGTATTTCTTAGAGCGTAGAGAAACAAGCAAAACTTGTCACAAACTGTCGCTTAAAATGCCCATTGTAGCAAACAGTTTAATGTTGATTCACTTTTCAGAGAAAAGTCTTTTTGAAGGCGTGATAGCCTGAAAACCAAACTTCACATGCTGTTTCATTATTCTGTCTCACATGTCATGGCAAGTATTCCAATGTGCCTATACCGAATCAGTGTAAGAACAAGGCAGATAGTCAGACTTGCAGGTTCAACATTACTGGAATTTCCAAGCCTATTTTTTTCCTAGTTCAGCTTGTTATTTGAAACAGGATCTAGAGTCCCCCCAAAGATTCAGAAGCTGGTTTTCCTTCTCTTTCAAAGTGAACCATTATCCTCGTCACCAAATGACCCTTTAGTCTGGTCAGAGGCGAAAAAATGGTGCATTAGTGCTACAATTCAAATTTCAGCAGTTACTGTCAGGCTGGAAATTAACTCGTGTTACACAGACGAAGAAGGTCAATGCATTAGCAAACCCATATCCTAATCCACCAGCCGTGGTAGCTATGTTACCTCAAGACACTGGCTATTTTAACTGTAATTGGGAGCAAAGGTAACAAATGATTTGTACGGGCATTCAGGAAGACCCTGGGTTAAATTCTGATCTCAGTCGCGCATGAAGTCGAGACAAGGAACTAACTCATTTGCTGAAGTATTACCATCATCATTACCATTATTGTTTAGTAAAGCTTTTAATGATAAAATCAGGTTTTACCTTCGCTCCAAATCAACTAAATCCCTACCTGAAAGTCAGTATATTTCTGTGCGTGAAGTGTTACAACTAAACCGAAAAGGAATCGTAACTTCAGAATGAATCTTTGAATCAAGCCATCCAGATGTACATGTTGATGCTTGCATGCTGACACACAAACGCATCCAGTCTCCGTTCCATTTAACATAAATATGTACGTTAGCCATACTTATTCACGATGTATATTCACTGGTAAACATATGAAGTGTATCTGCTGTATCACAGGGAAGTTGCATTACTTACAGGGAAATGTTAATGTGGGTGTCGTACGTTCGTCTGATCTAGCCTGCCTATGCCATAGAACGCACGCAGAAAAACATGAAAAGCATTTATGTATACGCTCTCTGTTCAACATACAGACAATTGCCGGGTGTGTTACTAACATTAAAATTAAAACATCTAATATATTATGGTTTTGGGTGTTTCAGTTCTGTAGCAAGTTAGTAGCAGAATTTAGAAAGGATTTTTAAAAGCTTGCGCAAGATATTCTTTTAACGTGGTAGTTAAGATTAACGAGATCAGAACCTTCATGATGTTTTGGTGCAGTATACGATCAGACCAATCAAGTTGCTAGACATCTTTTTAAATACCTTTTTAAATATTACAAAGGACAATCGTTCCAATAAGAGTAACAACAATAACAAGACTTACATTTGGTCTTCAAAACTTTTTTTCCAAAAGTTCTCTAATAATTTCAGTCCTCTTGTAAATATGTAAGTACAGTAGTCTGGGTCGGCGTCCGCCACTGCGGAACTCGTGCTGCAGTACAGACACAGTAGGACTTTCATTTTTAGGGAGAAAATCAGGCAGATAAGCAACCGGGGCAACAGCTGCTTTCGTGCAGCACCACTGTCCTCCTGCTCCTGCCTGGCACAGCGCGCCGGGGGCGCGGATGTGGCACTCGAGGTGCGCAGCACAATCCGTTTACGATATTCTTTCAGGTAACAGAGAGATTGAGTTACTGGCTGTGTCTAGTCTTTTGCCATGTAAATGAGTGCATTTTTAGATTTTTGAACTTCAGTTAATATGCTTCTATTACAAAACAAGCGGGCCATTTGATAGCAATAACTAAATGTTAGTTCACATCAGGGTGCAGAACAGCTGCAACTCTCCCCACCTACAAAAATCCTTCTCCCAAATCCTAAAATATCCTCTGCCAACACGCAAACCGCATTGGATTTCAAAGGCAACTTTTGTCCTCCATGGTTTTGGGTTTGGTGTTTTTTTTGTTTTGTTTTGTTTTGTTTTTTTTTTTTCCCCTGTATTTGTTCAGAAATTTATGTGCAAGCAAATCTCTCCAGGTCTATACCCGTTTCCGTCTTTTTACAGATGGGGAATATAAATCAGAGAGGTTAAATGGAAAGGAGGATGGACTTAGCTTAAAACAGAGGGCAACGAAAGTTCTGACATCTGTTTCTGGCTCTGTGTGTGTGTGCATGCATGTGTGTTCATAAATAAACTTTAATAAGAAACACTAAGCCTCTCTGTATCACAACTTCTCCATCTGTAAAATGGGAATAATATTGCTTACCTATCTCCTAGAGGTGCAGGAAGGTTTAAATCACTATTCTTTATAATCCACTTTGAGATCCAGAGATGGCAAGTGCTATAGAAATGGAAGTATCAGAGTCAGTGTAAGAGCTGGAACAAGAACACCATAATTTCTGGTGCCTAATATCTCCTCCGAGATCACAGCTCTCTCTTTCAGCCCTATTTTACCTCCTGTTCCAAACTCTCAAACTAGTGCATAGGGAAGCTTCAAGTCTGTGTGAGCACGGGTATTAGTTAGAAAGAGGGGTTTAATAATAAGCAGTTTCATAATTCTGTTAATGTAATTCTACTATTTGTACATATAGTCTAATAGTGTTTGACGTGAACAAGACGATTAAATAATCACAAGCATTCCAATTAAAATTCTTAGTGTACGCGATTTGTACTGTACCAACTATTGATCCTTCCCCACAGACCTTAACGAAGATTTTGAGTGTTACAGTAAGAGCGCTTAATGCATAAAATTTATATGGAATTGCAATAAAAACTGGAAATAAGAACCAGCAAAAATATATTAGGATTCACTTGTTGCTCAGTACACATTAGTAACCCTCCCATTCACAGTGAGCTAATTCTGTGCAGACTGATGAGAGAAAACATGTAAAGACATAGGCGGTAGATGAACAGAAAAAGGAAGGAAAAACACTAACATAAGAAACAGAAGAGAGAAAATAAAGTATGCAATGGTTATTCCTAGCTTATGAATCAGAAATGAACAGAAAATACTGTAAAGCCCTACTCTCTCTAATAAATCTTCCTTTCACCCTGTTGTGAATCATCCTATTGCATCCAAGCTTGATGTCAGACTACTGCTTCACAGCCATGAATGCGGTCATATGCGTTTCCTCTTTTGGCAAACCCTGGACGGGATCGCCTCTACTTGAAAGACCTTCAAACTCTCTGAATAGAATTTTTCCCCTCCTTTGTATTGCTAGCTAAACTAACTCGGACGGAGAGAAGGCCGACTGCGTCCCTCCGCAGCTGGCGACCAAAGCAGCAAAAGAAGACCCATCCCATACCTTTCATAACCATCGTCACTTTGACTCTACACTGTATCCAAGAGCTCCATGAACTCCCACAGCATTGTAGCTGCTCTGACAGAATGGCTGTGCAGTTCCCCCAAGTGCCACCAGTCTAAAAAGCCAAACGAACCCCTAGATAATAACATCTCCAAAGAACTTCAAAGGCCAGGCCCGCTGCTGCTGTTACGGAAATATTGCTGAGCCCCCTTCACTTAGCAGAAAGAAGGCACTTGAACCTAAAAAACCTCTCTTTTAAATCAAAGCAAGCTATGCAACAGGAGAACAGGGGGGGAAAGCCAGCACATAAACTGGCATCTTGCTATTTCAGATCCAAGTTCTGCAAGCTAGCGCAACATCCAAGCAACGCTTCTCTTCATACGGGCTTTCGGATCCGGGCTGCTGTGCAAGCACTCGGGGCGTTACAGTTTTTTCTTGTGGGTCCCCTGTAGAAACCAAGTGTGCCTCACCGTGCCACGTTTATGCAGATCAGGCGGTCCCCACGCAACACCGCAACTGATACAGAGGTGACGGGAGGCTGTGATCTCCTGCATTCCACTCGGAGATAGCCCAGATGTTCAGGCTTTACAGCGAATGCCTTTCACTCGTAGTGAGCAGTAATTTAAAAAAGGAGTTAATTACCTCACATACATTAGGGCAACGTTGGGTTTAAATTTGCACTATTAACTTTAACTCTCTTTATATTTTTACGGTTTGCTTTACAGTCTATACGTTAAGCGTAGCAGATGAAATATTGCCCTTCGCCGAGTACCATTAGCTTTGACAGAGCCAGGAATGGGCAATTCTAGCGACACCCAACAGACTGCAAATTCAGCGTTCCTCTTGTAACCCAGCCCAGTTGAAGAGAGACCAGGATTTAACCAGTGGGAGAAGGCACTCTACATGAAATAGCCTGGCTGTTTGAGTGAACCCGGAGCTCTAGTGCAGTTAGCAGCAACTGTATTTTTGGAAAGAGGTCAACAAGTGAATGGGAATGCAGAGTAAACTACCATAGCTCCCTCACCCTTTGTAGTGGTGTATCCAGGCAAAGGGTGAGACACACGGCTGGGGCTGGGGCTGGGGGATGTAGGATGGGGGTTACTCTGCTGCCACCCATGTTCTGTGGATAAAAAAGTATTCCAGTCATTGCAGGTGTCAATTCAGTATCTTTTGCAATCTATAAAGTCTTTTTTTTTTTTTTTTTTTTAATGAGCTATTACTTAAAGAAGTTTTCTAAAGTATTGCTAATAATATTTTATGAAACCACTAATGGCATTATTAAAAGAGATTGTCTTATCCAGTCTGATAAACATTGGTACACAAATATGAAAATAATATTTTTCTCATATATCTTTCCCTCATGACTTCTCTTAAGGGGAACTTTTCTTTCCTTTCAAGGCTTTAGTGAAAGACATTTTGTGCTTCAAATCTACATACTCTGTAGAGCACACTTGGACAACATAGCTTGCGTTCCAGTTGCCCCTGTTACATTTTACACAATGAATGTGGTTTTCTTCACTCTGTATTATATCAAATAATTGAAAAAAAGGAAGATGGAACATACTTACTTTTGTACTTTAAAAAATAATAACAAGAAAAAAATATAAGTCCAACTTCCCCCTAATGTTCAGCGAGTCATTTGGCTCTGGTGGCCACTCTTTATGCGCTTATATATACGTCTGAAGACTCCTGAAGGCCACCAAGGGAGTTAGGTAAGAATGAGACCACATTCTGTCCGGCCATTTCTGGCATCTGACAGGACAGGGAAGGCAGGAGAAGCTCCCGCATGTCAACATGTAAGTTGCACCGAGGCAGAATTTGTCACTAAAGAAGACACGGAATTCGGTATGACTGAAATGTTCTTTCTGGCATCTGCAAAACCCAAAATATAAATATTGTTTCTAAAATAAACAAACAGCATTTGGGCTGGTGGGTACAATTACCCGGATTTCATGTGCAACAAACAAACAAACAAACAAAAATAAAATGGTGAGCATTAGGTCTTCAGGCTGCAAATAAATAAAGTAGCCCAAAATGCAAAAGTTTGTAATTGTTGCACTGAATCTTTTCTGGAAACAGACTCGCTTTTAGGTAAATAAATAAACCCCACAGACCGTTAAAATCTTTCCTTCCTTTGAGAATACATCTTTACTTCTGGAACAAAGATGATTATGCCAAAAAGCTATCTTTTGCATAAAGTAAACAATGTAACCACGTATCTTGTCCTTTCCTTTTGCCTTGCATTAAGTGGGTACACTTCCATGTCTATATTCATTTAAATCAGTTCAAGAAACGGTGATTCCCAGCCAAGACAAAATTTGACCGTGGTGGACGCTGCACTGACCATAACCTAGTGAACGTGATAAATAGTATTAGCTACTCCATGAAAAGGGTGAACGAGGTTTGTCCTTTGCCCTTAAGTACAGAACTGCCACTTTTCCAAACCTGAATTCTGTATCAACAACTTAAACAGATTATCACTCTTTTTTGAAAAAAGTTTATTGACCAAATTTCTGACTGACACATATTGCCACTTGTATGAGCTTCATTCAAGATCAGAAAATACATACTTAAAAGCAATTTTTGATGTTTGGAAGATGTCTTGGTAAATATTTTCATATGGCAAGTGGGATACCTGATACGACTGCTGACACGTCATGACAGTCACTGAAATAATGTTTCTCTGGTGCTATTGAGTGCTCTGAGATTTATATTCTACCTGGACTTAGCTGATCCTCTGGAAAAAAACCCCAAACATTTCAGTTCTTAAGAATAAGTATCCGAGCCCCAGTTCATATAAGCACCAGATAAAAGTTGTCTCTGTGCAGGACTATCCTCAAGCGCAGGCTTACGTTTAAGCACAGACCTTAATCAACACGTGCTTCACATTAAACATATGATTAAGAAGGATTTTCTTTTGAATCAAGCCCTGGATTTTGTCGTCGATGTTCTGTGGCACATAAGATACTTCTGTGTGCATTTGATTTTCTGTTCTAAATGCTGACGATTTTTTTTTTTTTCATCGCCAGCAACTGCCCAGTGGCATAGTACATGTCAGATTTGATTTATCTCTGGTTGCCATTATTTACTACAGAAACGATGCTTTTTAGTTACTACAATTCAGCACAGAAAGTGCTAAGCTATATTCTATAATGTACCATAAAAATACCACAGTTTTCCCACAAGATAGAGTGAGCAGAAGAAAGCAGTTTTGTCTTTCTGTTCTATTATGACTGTATTATCTACCTGAAAACACTAAAGATAATACATGACATCACCATTATATTCAGAGAAACGTGGAACATTTCATTTTGCAAGAGTTCTTACAATTATGTACCGTATTAAGACCAATTAAATAACTCCTAAATTATTCCTGATGTGTGTCAAACTTAGCACAGAGCATATTCCCTAAGAATATTTCCGAATTCTCCATCAACGGCTTATTCTAATTGCATACATGTTCCAGTAGCGAATTCACATTCTTCCCCATTCACTGTAAGCTAATAATTTCGATACTATCCTTAGTAATACCACTATTTGATTCCTTTCTTTTTTTAATAAAAATTGCTTATGTATTTGTACATAACAACCATTTCTTCTCTTCAATCTTCTTTCCTCCATGCAGTTTTGGGTTGCGTTTTTTTTTTTTTTTTTTCCCTGCCAAATTCACCATTTGATTGCACTCTTCTGAAATCTACAGTATACATCTCTTTAAGCTGACAAGCCTGAAAATGAACACGCCGGTCTGAGAGTTAACCAATGCAGAATACACTACAGGCTGGCTACAATGTGACTTAAAATTTTCAGTGCTCTGGAGAGAAGAGGAGGGGTATGAACCACTCCTCCTAAATGGCTCTTATGTGCCTAAGTTCCCTATAGAATCAAGAGAGAAGCAGTCATGTCTAAGTCACTGTTTGGTGGCCTTCAGAGGTGCTGGATTTGGCCTGAAATAATTAAATGTACTTGTTCTTACACGAGGTAAGATGCATGGCAGTATTACATCAGCATCACGCTGTGTATTCCTAACCCATTTATCTTTGCCATGATGGTTTTTCCACCACCTCTCTCTCCCAGCAGGGATTAGGTGGCATTAGGGTCTGGCAGGTATGACCCCCCTCTTTTTGTGAAGGTTTTATTTTCCGTTTCTAAAGCACAGTACTTAACATTGGTTTTCACGAGCAGCATACACTCAGCTTTCAGAGAGTCCTTCCCAGTTTACCACGGTAACATACTTAAGCGTATCATATAAACTTCTCACAAGCCTTTCAGAACTTTTCTTCTTCAAAAAGACATATTGGCTCGGTTCCTCTCCATGAATGAAATTTGCCCGTGACCATTCTTTGTCATTTAAGACTGCCGGAACGGCATGATTTATATCCACGTTGTTAAAATTTCTCAGCCTCATCGAGCAATACATGGGGGCCATATGATGCGGTCATATTCGGTCTGCGTCCAGGAACAGTCCCTGGCCCGTGTTCTGCCACCCGCACCGTGCCCAGGACTTGTTAGGGACGAAAGCTAGTTGGCACAGGCTAAAGGGGTGCCAGGGCGTGCAAGAGTACAGACGGTAACATTCCAGCGCTGGGAAGGATCCTGCTTAATTAATCAGAAGCAGCGTTGCCATACTGGACATAAAGAACATTGCAAGTACAAAGCACACAGCACTTTACCTCAAGTCGAGCAGGAAAAAAAGTTATCACTGCATCTCATTTGTAAGCAAGAACTTTTTTAGATCTCGGTTCCTATCAATACCCACAGCTGTGTGCAGCTACATTAAATTGTCATCTAAATTCCAATTGCGAATAGATGGATGTCAAATTAAAGCGCAAATAGGCAACTAAAAAAGTCACAAAGTGACAGAATTTTACTCTGACATAAGGTGAATCCACAATATCAGCATCTATCAAATTCCTTATGAATAAAGAACGGTTGCATTCGAGCAGCTTCGTAATGAATCCTTTTCCAGTGCTGAATGCAGCCATGATGCTGGAGGTGAAAAGACAAAGTCAGAGGACTCAGGTCACTTGCTAAAACAGGAGTCTGTCATCCCCGTAACTTCTTTGGTGAATCTACTCTGCGTCCATTTTTTTTTTTTTTTTCTTTCTAATCCACATTACTCCTGATAACCTGTGAAAATGTCATGTAAAATAACATGATTTACAAATATGAAAGAGATTCATGTGTATGCAAGAAATGCAGATTTACTCTTGCAACTCACACATGCACATAATTTTCAGGCAGAATTTAGGAAGCAAGTTCTGAAGATTTGCTTCCCCATGTCCACAATGTTTTCTTCAACCAATAAAGACCATTATCCTATCAAAGAAAGAAATTAAATGACCTTAGTAGAGTTTGATTTTCAGTGAATCCACGCTGACTACTATCATCGTATTTAATTCTTCCAACAATTTATTAGGTATTGAAGTTAAAAATTATATTCGAATTGTCTGTACCTCCTACTTCCTGTCTTACAAGAAGGTACCAGATACATCATTTTTCACTCTTTCTCACTTCACCATGCTATGTTTCTAAAACAAATTAAATATATTGACAGCTACTTCCCAGCAGCAGTCGTCTTACTGCTAGCATGAAACTGTGGATTCTCGGTGGCTAGTGTACAAATAGAGCTGTTTACAGGCTTGCCAGATAAATAGCAACACCAATCCCTATAGTGTGCTTGTCCAAACACGATAAATAGATGCAGTTCCTTCTCTTGCTCGCTATTTGTTGCATTCTTTAAATGGCTTTCCCTATTTCACCTCCTTTGGTCAAGGAAAAAGAAAAAAAAAAAAAAAAAAGGAAGGGAAGCCCTCAAAAACTAAAGCAGTGGAAACGACAGTGGAAAATCAGAGTGTGCATGCAGCAGAAGAGCCAGAAACAAGAATAATTTCCTCTGCTGTGCAGGCCAAGGAGCTCCTCAGAGGCAAGCAGAGAGGAAAAGGCTTTGCTGCGCACAGACCCAAGATCAGGCTCACATTCAATTCTCCAGCGCCTGACTGTCACAATAAGGAGGTTTGTACGTTTAAGAAGAGCATTTATTCATAATGAATAGAATTTGCCTATCAAAAATAAATAACTTTAGTGCCTTTGAAAATTTTAACTGCAAACATCTCATTGCTTTCCAAAGAGACTCATGTCCGTAAGTGGCTAAATCACTTTTGTCATAGGATTTAAATTTATAGGACAAGAGGCATTTTGGAATTTTAAACCAGCATAACACAGTAATCTCAAAAATTACTCCTAAAGTTTCAAGCAATCTTTCTGCTGTTTGGTTTTTTTGGTTTTTTTTTTTTCCTTCACATTCCACTTGTAGGAATCCAGAAAATGGTATTTCATTATTTTAAAAAAATCTCCAAGGATGGCATATTCACGGCAGACACTCAAAATTGACATAAATGAATAAATAGAGCAGCAGTCTGAGATAGTCAGATATAGAAGACTATTATGTGTTCCAGTCAGAACTGGCAAATACAGATTTTTGCAGCTATTAGAGGAAAAGAAACAGTTTAAATGATATATTTTTAAGACAAACTAAAAATATATTTTTCTTTCAAATAAAAGTTACTCAAGTTTTTTTAACTTGTTCAATTATTTTCCTGCAATGTAGTTGCAAAGAGCTCTAGAGTCATCTAAGATAAAAGATGCTATGTAAACCTAATAGCAGGTACATTTTTCTATCAGTATTTTGTACAGTACAGGGTACTGTTAATTCTGTCCCAGATCACACTTACATAAAGAGATTCAAGCAAATAGTATTTAAATATAACAGCTAACACCTGTGCTTTAAAATTAAAAGAAGAATGCTTATTTCTTTTCCTTACATTCATGATTTTCCTAAGAATTGATAAAAAATAATGTAATTTATAGGTTTTATGGGGCTACAGCCAAGTTGTCTTTGCCTATTTATATATTCCTTTCTAATTTTGCTTTCTGAATTATCCGTTTCCTTTCTATTATTGCAGTAATACTCTGTAAGTGTTCTTCCCTTTGAGCAATAACTGCAAGAGGAATACTTTCAGATGAAGAATGCAAACTAGTCATGAAACTGAGATAAAAATACCTTTCAGAAGTTACGCAATAATCACTGAAAAGTGAATCATCATAAGTGGTTAATTCAAGATCATAAAAGTACCTACAATAATGACTCAAAATACATGATAGTCTTGCTCTCCGCTTATTCTATTTTAATTAGTATTACCAGTTTAAGTTTTATTTCAGGTTTGGGGCGGGAGGGGGTTGTAAGCTTTATTTACCAAATAGAGATGATGTATCTGAAGTGGCAGACTTGAGGTATACGTGAATAAATCTCCAAGCATTTCAGACACAGCAAAAATGGGAATGCTCTATTAGGCTTTGCAGGAAAGAAAAAGTATTCAATTAGGTTTCTTAGCATTATTAGAGGTTGGCTTTTCAAATCAGCCTCCATTTTTGCTGAGCAATCTTGCATGTACAAAGTCATTCTCATTTGTGCAGAAATGAAGAGCTGTATCCTGTCCCAGAGAGAAATTCCTGAATATTAAGTGAGAAGTTCCACTGTCTGTGACAGGACATGCAGGACATTCAGCTACGCAGATCAGATCTGAAGTTGAAAGATACAATTTTAACATGCTTTTTGAGCACTAAACTGTACTATTCATAAAGGAACAACTCTTCTACTATGCACACATCATGTGTTTATTCATACCAATAAAAATTGCATTTCAATGCAACTTCTTCTTTTTCTTTTTTAATCCAGCATTGCAATGTTTTCTGTCTTCTTACCCCAAGACCTGTAATATGTACATGCAACTTATTGGTGCTCATTTGTTTGCTTTTACTTCTGTGCATTTTTACTTCAAGTATGTGTGAAGATCACAAATTGAGTTGAAAATGAACAATGAAGGGATCAGATAGCTCACGAGTTTGCCTGATCTGTATTAGAAATCAAGTAGGCTAATTTTAAAAGCAGAAATGTAGGCAGGCCTCATTTCTAAAAATTAATCAAGTGTCCCATTCAAAATAGCTGTTATTTATGTTTATGCATATGTAAAGCTACAATGTCTATCACAGCTGTGATAAAACTAGACAAATAATTTCCAGAAATGAGATGTAACTAAACAAAGAAAATTCTTCTTCCGTCATATTAAATGTACAAAATTGTAATTTCCTTCTTTTTTCTTGGGAAACTTCTCCAAAACAGTCTTCTTGCTTAAAACTTCTTTTCATATATTTATGTTAAACATCAGCAGAAAATGTTGTGTTACACATTCTGCCATGCAGAATGCTTGCTTTTATGATCCTAACCAGATCAAAACACCCCAAAAATATTTACATGCCCTTTTTTTTTTCCTTTGAAAAAATAATCAAAGGACTGTGAGACACTTCTTGTCCTGGTATAAAGACATGAACGTTTTTCTCCTCTAGGTCATTTGTTCTAATCTAATCCAGGGAGATGGATAATGATTGTAAGTTAAACCGTTCTTTGTGCTAGCTCTGTGACAGATGATTTGAAATAAATTGATGGCCCAATTCCTAAACATTCAACTGCGCAAAGACTTTTGAGAGCTTTTTAATTTTATTTGTTAAACAACTTGACTTGGATAGGTCAAGTTGAGCAGGTGACAAATATTTTGTAGAACGAGAACCTCAGACTACATCTACACCTCCACGCAAACATAGCGACCTGTGCTCCGACCCAAGCCCAGTCTCCCTGATTGCATGCAGACCTTCATTGTACCTCTACTGCAGAGTGAGTCAATGGCTATCCAGGCCAGAAAAAGAGAGGCACAGAATGAGGACAGGCTTACCTTTGGATTTTTTTGGATGATACAAGCAAGTCTCACGCAAATCATTTGACTCTGCAAGCCTAGACCTATGTGCATCTATCAAAGGTAGTGTTGATGTTCAGTAGCCAGGCCACTCAAATCAAAACAGTTAGCCAAAGAAAGGGAATTTCTTCCCTTCCAATGCACCTTGCTTAGGCGGCCAGACCTTTAGCTCTTTGGGGAAGAGACCAGCCTCTTTATTCTCTATGTATATGTCATACCTAACATGATAAAATCCTGTTTCATACATAAAATTTGTTGGTGATGTTGGCGATAATTACCGTGATGATGTAGTTTCATCAGTGAAGATGAAGATGCTTGCGTGTATGTAGAAAATAGTGCAGACCTAATTAGGGGGCTACTTTGGAACACAATTATTATTCCAGAATGTCTCCCGGTATAAACACTGTTATGCTGTGTAGTAAATTGTGCCTTTACGTAGTTTATTTTAACCTGCTTCCAACGTAGATTAAGCTATGCCAAAGTAATTTTTTTAGAGTTAAATAAGCATTTCTACATAGAAAGTTAAGGTATTATGGCAATATTTGACTGGTTTCTTATATTAAAAAAAATCCTATCCTCTTAATAGGAAGAAAAAATTATTATATCACTAACGTCAGTACGTAACTTTAGGAAAAGCTCTAAAGTATTATAAAAGAAATGCACATCTAGAATGATTCACAATTACAGAAAAAGAATAAAATAAATTAAAGCTACTTCTTACCATCAATTATAGACCAAAATACTACCGAGATGGATGTAATGGTGCTCTTCCCACTGTTACCATCTCAGGACCTGGTCCAAAGTATTGGAATACTGACCAGAATCAGACTGATCAGGTATTCATTGTGAAGACAGTCTCTGTTATATACCCTACAGAATCTGACACAACAGAGTTTGAATCTTGGATTAGTGTTTTGGGTCACTACAGTAAAAATACTTACAAAAATAATGGCTAATATAACCACCACTGAATGAAAAACTAGATAAAGTGGTTAAAATATATTTTAAAAACATAGGAATTGTTCAAAAGCTACATTTTCTTTTCCTCACCAATGTTATTTCAGTTATTTTATTTTCTCCAGTCAAGTTCAGAATCTCTTTCATGTTTTGTGAACACTCAAATCATTATGAAAATTTCTTAACCATTTGCAGAAAGGCAGTGTTCAAATCAACGGGATGAGTAAGAAGAAATAAGTGTAAATTACACAGTAAGAAGAATATGCAAGTTAGAAGAATCCTGGAGACTCTATGAGAAAACTGTTTTCAAAACCCCTATAATTTATTGATCCCATCACAATTTTATAACTTGTTTTCATAATAAATACTTAAAACCTATGTAAAAAATATATTCTTCAAAATATATTATTTGAGTACAAAGAGATCTACTTTTGGTGTATTCTGCTCAGAATAATGTACAGAATAGGTATGTTTATGGGGAAATTGGTGTATGAATAGTTCCAATGGCTTAGACCAGTAAGGTGAACATTTTATAATGGGACATAAAGAAACCCTTTCAAGTATGAGGATTTGTATCTTTTTCTACATTATAATTTGTAATATAGCCGCTTCTGTTTTCATTTATCCATGCAATGACCTAAACCTCAAACAAGAAAGGAGGAAACCCCCAAATCCCCACTCTTAAGCCTTTGGTTTCAGTCATACCCCATAATCATAAGTTTGACAGATTACTGCATTATTTGTGTCAAATGTGTATTATTTTATCAAATGTGTATGATCTTATCAGTTCATGACCTGGTTGCCCTTCAATTGTTTTGCTGGCTGGCTGCCCTCTTGTTACTGAGAATGGCAAACAAAAGTGCCCAGCTTACCTTCTCTTCACTCTCCTGTTTACTTCATGTCCCTATTACAGCTTGTTTAAATTAATTAGTACTAAGCTTTTGATATGACTTTGCATAGAAATATTTTCAGTATTTTTGCCATTATGCTATGAACTTCTATGGAATGAATAGCCTGGCTAGAACAACATAGTGATATGGTTTGTGTAAAGGTTTTGTAATACTTTTTTAGTGTCTTCTCAATTCAATTCCTTTTTACAACCTGGCATTTTATTTCCTTCTTGCTGGCTTTGTACGCTGGGGGACACTTGTCAGGGAATTATACCATGGTCTTTTTCCTCAAGAAGAGTTCAAATTTCTCATGATAATATACATCGCCTTCCTCATTTATCCTTTCTACGGTTCTGCACTGAACGTACCCATTGGAACGCAGTGCAGGAGTCACCAAGCAGACACAAACTTGAGGAGATACACTCATATGGCACAGTGAGAGCTCCACGAGGAGCTACCAGTTCGCATCTTCAGCTATGGCGCTAACGGCACAGCTCAAGCGAGCGAGTTTGCTCGGCTATTCCACTCTGCTGACACTGCTCTGCAGCTTTCAATTCCAGAGCAAGCTAGCTCAGAAGCATGGGTTTTCTGGACCGTGCTTCACTGCACAATGTGGGCATACGTAGTCTATGAGAGTCATGATTGACCTAACCCATTTTATGTCATCTGCAAATACCGCCCCTTTTTTCTTGTTTCCGTTTCTAGATAATTAAGTTTTTAAACTCCATGGACCTCCACATAGACACTTGGGAACTCTGCTTCTGATAAAATGTTCCATTTATCTTCCTTTTTTTTTTNNCTTGTGTGAAAATGTTCCCTTTTTTTTTCTTTTTTTTTTTTTTTTTTTTTCTTATAGGCACAGAGAGTTTGGTAATGCTTTGCCCTGGGACAACACTTGCTTACTTTAGTAGCTTCTTTGGTGACACAGAAGCTATGCTAAAGGGGTTTTTTGACAGTTCAAACAGACTCTATTGATTAATTCTCACCCACTCTACCAAAATTCTAATAGAATGACAATCTTTCTGTGCAATTTTCCTGGACAGATGCCAGCTCCCTTGTTCCTACAACCCCCGAGTTACAATTTTATGTCCTATGCTCAGGTTTATCACTGGTCTCTAATTTACAAGATTTTCTAGTACCTTTTCTAACGATAAACACAACTCCTGACATTCTTTGGTTACTAGCTTTTGTCAGAAACTGAAAATTAAAGAAACACATAATCCACTGAATTCTTCCTATTTGTTTTAATCAATTTTTGAACAACATCCTCTTCCATGACTCAGTCTTGCACATTTACCTGAAATGGTTACCTGGGATGGGTGGCTTCCTAAATATGCCTGTCTTTCTCTCTCCAACCCTCCTCTGGTAAATACAAATGCAAAGAAACAGTTCAGAATCTCTGCAGCGTCCTTGTCCTCACTAACTGCAGCTCAAGAGACCCACCAATTCTCTCCTAGCTTACTACACTTGATATGTTAAAAAATGTCTATATTTATTTGCATACCTTTGGCTATTTGCTCTAAGAGGTCCCCCCTTATCTCCACTAATTACTATCCGGAAGTTTACCTGCTAGAGCTTACGCTCTTTTCTGATCATTTTGTTTGAGAATCTTTTTTTTTTTTTTTTCTTAAGATACCTCTTTAGTTCAAATAGTTTTCGTATTCTGCAATATACTTTTTCTTCTTTGCTACTGATTTTTCATATGGCCATTTTCATACATGCTGCCACTTTTTATACAGTATTTTTGGTGGATATGAGGGTTCTGTCTCATACATTTTAATAACTTCTTTTAAAAAAATTGTTCTCCTGACAAACTGATTTTGATCTGCTCTTCTTTATTAAGCAGTTGAATTTTGTTTTATTATTGCAATTACCCAGTGGCTCAGCTAAAGTTCCTTCCTGAATCAACTTCCTCTTATGCATTCCTCTTGCCTTATTCATTGAATAAATTATTAATAACGGATTATTTACTCATTACTACAACTATTGTGCTTACTTTCTTTTCTTTGCTCCTGCTATTTGCTATACAATTATATTCTAAAATTTTACTAAAGAAAACATTAAATAAGGGAAAATAAAACATAGAAATATTACTCTTGTTTTGCAGCAGTTTCAGCTTTGAGTTTCAAAGAAAAAAACCCCCAAACTAAATCTGGATTCTCAAGCGTGGATTACGTAATACCACTCATTTATATTGTTGGCTTCCAACACTTTACCTCCAATTTTTTATGCCCTTATACCATAAAAGTGTAAATTGTAGACCCATGTCTATATGTAAACACATTGTTCAACAATACTACTTATGTGAGCTGAACAAAATTTAAAATCCCTGAACTATCAATAAAATAAATATTTCATTGTTATATGAAATAAAACTCCCAGGCCTGGAACGAAACAGAACAGAACTACCATTGTGGTGTCACCAGATATAATCATCACTGTAACGCACATACTGCATTGGAACTCTGTTGTGATTAGACCATCAGTGCTATAAAACTCCAAACTGAAGTGATAGAGATGAAATTAGTACTACTAGATTACAGCTTAGTACTAAAGAACGTTTCTTAGAGGTAAATGATGGAAGACCAGATAGGGAAAGACAGAGTCGCAAGTCGTTGGGTCATAGCTAAGTGAAATTACACATTGGTCTTTAGAGTATGACCAGATGATTGACACCTGACATTTTAGCGTGCACAAAATAAGCTGATTGTCTCCGGACAGGTTTTTTAGGAGTGGCTTTCACATATCAGAATTGGTATCCAAATTTAGAAGCCGACAGTAAAGGAAATCTAAAGAGCAAAGTGGTTAAAAGACCTCTCTGAAGGACTGAAATACCTGGGCAGCTAATTAAGAAGGGAGAGCTGAGCTTTCCGTGCTGAGAACGATCTGTAGCAAAGATCTTCACGCACCAGGACTGCCAGTGCAGCACCTTTCAGAGCAACTAAATGCTTTATAAAAATAAATAAATACCGTTCAGTGAGATAATACCCTGATCTGCTGTCCTAAAAGACTTTTGTTGCTTTAAAAAGGGTCGGTATTGCAATGTTAATGTCCTTGGCTTATTTGGAGATAAACATCATAAACTCTTGAAGTCAAGGAGATTACAGACTCTAATAAAATACAGAAGGCTGCTAAATAGAATGAAAAGACATATTAGATCAAAGTATTACTCAAGGGTTCTACAACTGGCTCAGACTCCAAAAGGAATTATGAAGATCTTTTTGAGATCTATCACACTCTTTCATGCCACCCAACCATAGTCAAAAGGTGACTAAAGAAAGAGGCAAGATTTGGAACAAGACAGAAGGCACGGAGGAGCACTGACGAAAGTCAATACTATGTAGGCCGAAAGATGATCAGACTGAAGGTAAAAAGTTTTCTCTTCTTCCTTCCAAACCCTTAATGTTAACTATGTAAATGGTTACTTCAGAATAACACACATACTGTTTATTCGCAAGATACTGCTCAATCATAAAAAGAAGCTCCTAGGACAGTTCTCTCGACTTAATTTTAGTCTTAAAAAATGTTAGCTTGGTAATGTCAATGTTTAAACCATCAATCTAAGAAAACTTTGAAAATAATCCAGCATCAGAAAACAAAACTGAGCAACTCCCCCACTAATATCAGCTGATACTTTTGCTGTTGACAGTCATGTCACACTAAAAACAATCAAGGTTTTGTCTTTTTTTTTAAAAGCATTGAACAATGCCTTCTTCAGTGGTGCCTGAGTCCAAGAGAAGCCATTTTTCCCCACTGCTCCTAAAATCGTGTCTGTATTATTCCTACCACGAATAGCAGAAAGAGCTAATTTTTATTCCCGCAAAGGGAACACTTTCATACAGCTTTTTGAATAGTACTTACTCAAATATGGTGGTTTGTAAGGCGCTCGTGTATTAGACAGCAGTCCATCCAACTCCTTCCTCTCCAGAGTGTTGTGAAGGGCCTTCTCTTTGCCGAAGGTGGAGAAGGACCTTTCTGCCCCCGGCTGGGCTTCTGGTGTTTCAAACACTTCAGTGTCTGGAACGGAGTCCATGCCAGGCACATGCAGATTGCTGCGGTAATCTGCAGCTTGGCGTCCATCAGATGGAACAAAGGAAGGCATCCAGCACCGATCTGAGTGGCCCAGTGCTTTACATTCCTCTGTGCAATTGGAGAAGAGATCCATGCCTGCAAGCATGAGAGAAAAAGAAACTACAGATATAAGCTTCAGCATCGTGAACAGCTGCTGACAGATAAGAAAGCTTATGCCGAGAAAAGAGAGAAGTGGATAGAGAAATGTCGTAAGAACTTCTTCCACTACTTTCATCTCCTCAACCAAAAAAAAACAAACCCGACCTGATTGTCCAGTCTTCAGAAGTCAAAGATACCATTTAATAAGCGTAACTAAATGCCAGAATGTCACACACACACAGAAGTATCACAAGAAGATGGGTATTGGTGGTTCTATCTCACAAAATCACTTGCAGATCTCACTGTTTAGAACCCATCCAAATAAGGTTCAATTCCACTTGTAAGTTGATGTCTGCGGTCCACCAGTTGAAAATACTTGTTTAAGACCATGAAGGAATTGTTTCTAAATAAATGTATCTCTGATGAAAGAAATGAAATGTCCTGATTGAGGAACCACAGATTTCATTTATGAAAATGAAATATTAACGAGTTCTGTAAAGGAACTACCTGTGCATACGTTAGTATACAGATAGAGCCTACTGATATTAAAAGCAGATCTTACAAGGTAGGAATCCAGCTTTCAAGTGATCAGGATGGCTTATTTAATCAATTGTTACATCATTCTTTCAGAGATGGCTTTCATTGCTACTGCAGCAGTCCTTACTATCAGCAAGTCATCCAAGTAATGAGACAGAATCCTATAATAAATTACTGTAATTAGCAGTACAAAAGTAGCCGTAGTCCGATGTGACATGGCTGTGGATACTATTGACAAAATTGTTAATGCTTGCCCTATATAAGCAAACACTTGTCTCTGCCAACACAGAACTGTTTGCTTACAAATCCTTTAATGCTATTAAGATTTCAAATGACAAGCTATGCTTCTATTGACTCCCTTCAGATCAGCCTTCCAAAAGAATATTTCCTGACTGGGATTCACTAAGTTGTTGGATTATACTTGTTTTGAGAGGGGTGGTGTACGAAATCATAGGCATAGAGTAAAATAAATACCAGCGTCTGCAAGTTGATGTTCAACATCATACAGAAAAGCAGAACAGTAAAGAAGTATCTTCTTCTTGTATGTATAAAGAAAGCTGAGTGTCTTAGAATAGGTGTATGTCAAAACTGAACTAAATCTGTTATAAACATTGCATTTACAAGCATTGCATTAGAATTACAAAAAAATGACACTACTTGCAAGACAAATGGGAAAAAATTTTGAGCAGCTGTAATAAGATTCATGTAATGTAGCTCATTCACCAGCCAACGTTGTAAAGAACTGGATTAGCTTGATCCCCAATGTGAGGATTAGCATTAAGAATTCTACCACTGTTTTGAACCATATTTTGACTTACATTAGTAATATTTATGCGATATCTCACACGACAAAAAACAATCTTTTCAGCAAGCAAGAATCTTTCTGAGCTATCAACAAGTGCTTGAGTACTAAAGGCAGCCACTTAGAAAAAATGTGAAGAAAGACAAAAAGCTTTTTATCTCAGATTAATCTCGCTTTATAATGACTTTTTAATTTTAAATTAAGTAATATACAATGCTAGGTCCAGTTTCGATTAGAACCTTGCATTGATAATTGGCACGCAGAAGTCTGAAAAATAAATTACTGATCAGTGAACTGTTGAGGAATGCAAATGTGAGCTGCAGATATCATTAAGGAATCAGATGAAAATCATCAGGCAAGGCGTACAAATTGTATAGTTCTAAATTCCATAGTGGTAGTAGCTATCAAAGACTGAAATGAAAGATTTAGATGCAGTCTTCCCAGAAAGAAATTAATATATAACAATGTCTATAAAACAGGGGGTGTGTGTGTATCTTATGTATTGAAATGCCTGCACAAAAAAATCCCTTCTGCAAGACAAGACGTATTTTATGAATCCAACTTTTTGCCATTCAGAAGATTTAAGTGACAATTAACACAAAATGGTTATTTCAATTTTCAGACTTCCTAGCAAAGTTACATGTAAACAACAAAACCCTCCTACTTTTAACAGGAAAATGATTACAGTTACATTTTGCTAACAGTGTATCAGTGACCATATTCATTCAACATCTCCTGAAAGACAGCAAGAGAAAGAAAAACTTACCTAAAAATATTAAATGATATTCTTTAGTCAGTAGGGAGGGAGATATTACAATGATATTGGTTTTAAGATACATATTCAAAGATTGACTCTTTTTTTTTCCTTCATGGATTTTTATTTCCCCTGGAAAATTACCCTCCATTTTACTAGTTTTCACATCAGCTGCTAAACTGCAAAATGTCTCTATCCCAATATTATTTTTTCAGTTCCCTTTTGAATACTGCTTGTCTACTGCAGTGCACTGAATAGTATTATATAACAGCTTATTATAAAAGAGACGTTACAGCCACTATAAGTCAGGATTTTGAATAAACAAAGTAATGAATGTAGGGGGATATAAACTGTAAGCTTGTATGACAAACTTTTCCCCCCTTGAAGATGAGAACTTGTAAAAGAAAAAAAAAAAAGTATACATATACATCTGAATTTTAATATACACTGCTGGAACACACAGCTAGAATGTCAATGCTTGTTTAGGATGGGAACAAAATGTTCAGAGAGGCCTGGGCTGGGTATTGTTCCTACCTGAATCAGTCACAACATTCCTTAAGAGTTTAATGGGTGCAGAACCAAGCCCTCGCTTTTTAGGATTTTGACAGAAAATAAATTCAAATTAGCAGTCTGATTTTTAAATCCCTGGGCACCTATGTATGTTTACACTGACTACGATATGAATGCTGGCTAGTCTTCCTCCACCTTTTTCCCTGTGGGTCGTGGTATAGAATTCTCTGTTTCTAATTGAAAAACATTCAAAATGGGGCAGGAAGAAGGATATTTGCTGTTTTCCAAGAAGGAAGGATATATCATGGTAAACGAAGGAAGATATTCAGCACAGAACTCCTTCGTACATCAAGAATCATGTTCTCATTTATAACAAAAAGAAATGTTCAGCAGTATAACACTTCCATCTCATCTCCCTCATAAATCTGGTTATATATATGATCCTTCAGAACTAAACTATTCATCATAATTGCAAATCCACATTAAAGAAAAATGCTTTATCTTTTTCATTTAGTTATCATATTAGACCTCGCATGCAGGTAAACTGAGATTTTAAAGGTGACTCTAAATTAGGAATTTCAAATGTCCTTTGTGGATACAAATAGACAGTACAGTGCACTGAAGTGCTGAAAAATGGTAAGCATTGCACTATTCTAAATACAGCATAGATATAAAAGCTCATGGCAAAGGCCACTAGTTTATTCCTATTTGCTCACGTTTTATTACTAGGTAGGCCAGCAGGCAATATGAGCTCTTACACAACCTTAAATTCGCAGATTTTGAAGGAAAAACAAGCCCCCGCCCCTCCCTCCACGGAAACCAAAAACGAGGAAAGGAGTTCAATATTAAGTTTGATATCTGCATCTGAATTTCCTGAACTCAGGTGCTTTGAATCAGATACTTGGTAGTGTTGCATTGCTGAAGCATATTCCCAATTTGCTTCCTTTTCATATTTCAAAAGGGGAAAAATAAAAATTTCTATGTGCATGAATTCTAATTGGTTTGAAAGACAGTTTAGATCAAAGCAAAAATTAGGCCTAAAACCATTTTTAAATAATGTATTTTTGTCTTAATTTAATTAAGGGAGAAGAGCCATACACCCAGCCTTTAGAGCAACGAGTGAACATGTTCATATGTACTACTGAGTAAATGATGTAATAAAAAGCAAAAATACAAACTAAATGTTGACAAAGTATTTTTGTAGTATTGTTACTGAGAGGGGTTTTTCCCCCCGACACGTGTCATTTTTTCATAACTTTGGCTTTTACGTGGAATTAAATGGCTTTTGCTGTTTCCTCTGTGGTAGGTTTTCTTGAAAGAGCCAGTCAGATGCGAGATAGGCACGATGTAGGGAACCAGAACTCCTTCTCAGGGCTCCGTTACCGGAACAACTATCCATTTGGTTAGATGATCTTTGAGCAAGTCACTCATTTCCCTACGATTCCTGTTTCGTGTTGGTAAATAAGGATAACAATGTTAACCTCCTTTGTAGAAGACTTTATCTACTGAAGAACTGGACTTTGTTTCATAAAGTTATCATTCTTTCTTGCTAAGTAATTGGTGTGCTGCCTTGGAGAAAACTGACTTCGTCTGCATGAGAACATGAATAAAGACTCAAACAGCTTCAATATTCAGCTCTTCCAAATCTCAGCTTCAGAGTCCTAACTGGACCATTGAGATGTGAACGTTATTACGCATGCAGCCCAAGGAAAGAAGAGAAAAAAAAAAGAAACCACCCTCAGCTTGAGTCAAAGCACTTTTCCAAGCCATTTTCATGTTCACTCTCACTTTATCCTAGATAGACTCTTAGCCCAAGTGATCTTCAAAACAGGATTTAGCTGTCACTCTGCATAGGCTCAGAAGGAATACCAGTTTTCTCTGTCCCGTTATCGCTAAAATTCTTCTTCTGACTCCTCAAATTCTTCTCCTTATGAACACTGAAATATCACAGATCTTCTGCAATAATGCATACTAACCCTCTTGGGGTTTACCTAATCCACGCTGAAAAAGCGTGAGGCAATGTTTCACCCTGTGCCTTTGTATCCTAATATCAATTCCCTGCATGAAGTCCACTAGTGGAAGTCTAATTTCAGATCTCAGCTGGTCACCAATGCATACTGTCCAGTACCGCGCAGAGATTCTCAAAAAAGCTGATGCATTTTATAGTATATACATGACAGCACATTTACTTAGCTTCCCATCTTGGATATTCCTTCCTGAAGTGCCTCGTGCCAACTCAGTGAAAAAGGTGAAAGAGAGGTAATGCTGTGAAGAACGCTGCATGTTCAGCTTGAGAAAGCTGAGTAGCTAGTGAGCAGCGATATGAAATAAGTTGATGGCAGGAGTCCAAATCTTACAGGACAGGTGTCTAATCATACAATTTAAACATACACACACGCAGAGTATTAATTGGCACCCAAGTCGGCAATTTCACAAGGGAGGCCAAGAATTTAATCAACCATGGGAAATAAACTAACCTCGCGCTTAGAAATCACTCCTACAGAACATGACTGAAATACCGTGTGTTAATAATAGGTAGTAGTGTTGCATTAGATGCGTTTGTTCTGCAACAAACAGCAGCTTTTGCCTCAAGGATTTTCAGACAACGAAGAGCACAAGCAATCAGAACACGCGCTTGGGGTTTGAGAAACCCCTCCTCCACGTGCCAAAAACTTCTTGCGCTTCTTCACCTTTGGAAAGTCATTTTCCAAAAAGCTCAGATTCCTATCCCAGTCAATGAAACGACTACTCAAGCCATGAAAATTAGGCTCTTGAGTAGCCTACTACCTGCCTTTCCCCGCTAAACGCAGGTGACTACTTTCGTACTTCATGGATGTTAAGGTAGATAAGAATGTGGATAATTACGAGGCGCTCAGGTGGTACTTTAATGGGAATGATATGGATCCCTTACAGACACTCCAGCACATTGGAGACCATGATTAAATCACTGTTAAGAAAATATAGTTTGTGAAAAGGTGAACTAGAATCTTATTTCGAAACATAATAAAACTTTTTATCATACACAGAACAGCTTAGTTCAGAATTTTCACTAAAAAATTGTGCAGGGTAAATCTATGACACAGCGATAGATTTTCATCCTGCCATGTTTTCCTTCCCAATCAATAACTGACCATGACTTTTGACAGCCAGCTTGGCTAGCAATGGACTGCTGTGGAACAGCCACTTGTGTGCCACAGGGCTGTTCACTGGTGACAGTAACAGAAGTCATGTATGGAAGAGTAAAAAGATGCTTTGCGAGCAGAACGTGCTGCTGACTAAAACTAGTAGGGAGTGAGATTTGTCAGTGTGAATTACCTACCAAATATTTTTGGATGCAAATACAATGCTTTTGAAGAAAAATACGATGCTGCATGGTATCAGGTAACACCTTGAGAAAACCCAGCCCACACTTCTGCTACGTTATCAACCGGTGTGTTTTCCTTCAATAATTTAGAAAGAATTGATTCTAGAGCACCAGAACGACTGAAAAACTGAGAAGGCATTCCCTCAGATATTTCCTCTAGCCATTCAAGATCAAACAAGAGTTCTGTTCCTTTCCCCCCCCGCCATAGAAATCATCACCAAAAGCTAACAGCAAGAGTGAAGTATTTATATCAAAATATCTTGTCATTGCTGAGGTCAAAGGGGCACGTTTTGCACCACGACAGCAGGATTCAGCCCAAAACTTACAGAAAAGCCATATTATACGTATGTAGAAGATTAAAGCAGTTTCTATAGAGATTTGTATTGAAATATCTATTTGGAAATCAAATCACGGTTTTAAAAACCGTGCATGCAAATTATTCTCAAATCACAGCACCAATATATTAAATTGGAAGTTCTGTGTATCAGAGGTTTCAGTTCAAACCGTCAACTGTGAGTAGACCAAACCTTATTGTCAGCTTTCATTACTTCATATGGAATCACCATTGAAGACACAGACGTTCACAGATCACATCAGATTCTTAAATGATATGAAATTATTTTGGAAGTACAGAACAGAGTTTTCCCCTAGTTTGATAAAATAGAAATGAGGAAGAATTTACCCAGCTAAGGACTAATGCCAAGTTTGACAGTAGTTCCAGTGTTCCTATCTGAGATAGACTACTTTTAAAATGGAGAGAAAGAATAAAGAGCAGAGGCACAACAATAACAGCACTGAATGCATCTAAAAGAAAATAGCTTTCAGTTGATGTGCAACTACATGATTATATTCCCACCATCAGTCAAATCCAGCCCCTTCTGCAGATGTTTATTCTTTTCTCTCCTGTTTGGTTATTATGGTTCATTATGTTGAGGGACTAAGCTGATTGAAACGTTCATTGAGATGACTGCTGCAGTAAAATGCGTAAAAGAAAAAAAAAAAAAAAAGGAATGCAGGGAGGGCAGGAGGAGAGGGAGCTTTTTATAACTCAGTAGCACTGATTGCTGCATCAGAAACAGTGCGAAAGAAAGGGTGGGGGGGAGGCTAAATACATGGCTTTTTAAAACAACAATAAATCATACGCCATATATAGGCCAAAAATGAAAGAGGCTCTGTGTTCAGATGTAAACTTCTGGCAAGACCTGGTTCGTTGTCAGGTTCCCAGACACAAAATAGACACTCTGTTCACTTAGCATGAAGCCCCGCAAGAAGCAGGGAGCTCCGGAGACTCTTGGCTCTTCTCGAGTCTCATTAGGTCTGCATATTAATGACTTGCAGCAACATAAAGGGGCCCTGTAGCAGCCTCCTCTTCCCCTGGTGCCTGGGTTTCCCACCGTTAAGGGCACAGCGACTACAGCAGCGAGAACATAGAGGACGTTAACGGAGCAGGCGGGCGAGGCAGCGCTGCTGTGACAGTCCCTTGCCCCGGTACCTTCTCAGACGGGGGTCGGGGGCAAAAAATGGACGACTGGAGAGGCTCTGGCAGAATTTTGTACGACACACTTGTCGCAAATCCTCATACACGATAGAGCGCAGAGGAAGCAAGGGGAAAGAAATCACTGTATTGAATCAAGACACACCAGGCCTTTGGAGACTGTGGCACGGAAGAAAGCACAAGCGTTTGTGGCTAAAATGCAGTGAGTGCGAGGGTGAGAATGAATTCTAATGCATAGGCTCTAAACAAATGTCCCTTTCAGAAGAAAACCGACAGTGTGAGAGCAAAGACAGCAAGCTGTACACACGAGAATAACACCGCAATGTATGTATTTTCTAGGTGACTCAAATCAGCGTCGTTTAAGGCATTTCTTTCCGTTGTCGGGACTGAAAGAAATGCACTTAAGAATACCTTAGCCTTATTAACATGGAGATCACTTAGACTATATGGTGCCTCAATTTGAATTAAAAAACAATCCTCAGAAAACGCGAAGGTATTACATATTCAGAGCACCCAATGTGTCTCCGCTGATCCCCGGCAAAAATCCTCACAGTCTGGCTGTCATTCAATCACTGGGTTCATTCTTTCCCTTGGGAACTCCCCCTGCACTTCACACTGCCATGCCAGCTGAAGTGCCTACTAAACAAAATTGCCTAATGCTTTGAAAATCTGCAAATCTGCCGTTAGGAAAACAAAAACCAAAATAAAAAAAAAACCAAAACAACCAACCCAAAATGGACTATAAGCTGTACCAACGACTTTGTTTTAATGTGCAGGAAGTTTTGCCATGGCAAATGATGCAGAACACCACACCAAGCCCCGACCAAACGAATAAAATGAACTCTGCCCTGTGAATGAAAGGGGCTCGGAATCCCTGCCCAGGTAACTGTAGTGGCAAGCGGATTTAAACCCAGCCTCCCATGCAATATGCTCGCATTATTTATGCCACTCTTGTGTTATATTCCTGTAAGTAACTGTTCTTTCTAGTCTCCCTACTTAAAGATCTACTATTTCCATTCTCTTATCGGACTTACCAGAGGATTGACCTCGATTAGTGGCATCATGATCACTGTCTCCTTGCTCACTGTCTCCATGACCACTGTCCTTAGAGCTTACTATGTCTGCTTCCTGGAATGCAGAACTAGACACAGAAACATCTTTACATTAGAATAAACATGAAAGAGGAACTCGTAAAACATTCTTCTGCCATCACATGGCCAAAGGCGGTGCTGCATTCCCCCACTCCTGCCTGCTGCACTGCTTCTGCAGAGGTGCTCTCTCCACCACCATAAACAAATCTGGCATTTTCAGACCTTGGTAGTCTAGCTGAAACGGACAGTAAGCATTAGTACTCCGCCTGGTTTCCATGTAATTGGTATAAAGAATTTGGTAGCATTTACTTAAGCTGGACAGCTAAATTTTACCTCAGAGAGGCCAATGTTTTCTGGAAGACCCTACAGAAGCCTTCATAA
Organism: Scopus umbretta; assembly: GCA_013400535.1. Classification (NCBI taxonomy): domain Eukaryota; kingdom Metazoa; phylum Chordata; class Aves; order Pelecaniformes; family Scopidae; genus Scopus; species Scopus umbretta. The sequence continues at coordinate 34,063 of VZTL01053727.1, forward strand.
GTATTTAAAGCACGTTTTAGGCGAACACAGCACGAGATTCTGTTCTCTTGCCAGTTGGTTTTGAAACCAGCTCAGAAAAGCCGTGATTCAAACTCGTTTAGTCGGCAGTGTCTTATCTAATACGTCTCCATACATTCGATTTCCCATTGGTTTACTACTACGTTCCATCTGCGGTAAAGACATTTCTGCACCCCATTCAGGCTTGCTAAGGCATGCGTTAGGAAAAGGAGGCTAAGGAGCTCATACCTGTTTACTCGTCGGGGTCTGTCAACTAGATAACTGAGCTCAGCACGCTGATGTTTTGTCTAGGAAAAAGAAAATATTGGGAAATATTTTAACTCTTGATATTTCTGTAACCAGCAACAGAAAACATACCAGAGCGGCTCACCATATTCACTATAAATGGTAATGTTTGGCTGCAAGTAGGCCTACACAATCTGTTTCTAGGACGTAAGGGGAAAAAAAACCCCAGCTCCTACTCACACAGATGGGAAGGCGTGAGGGATTTTTTCCTGAGTTTTTTGGGCCGAGATTCTGACACGTTTTCTCACAGTGCACACTGTCGAGCATCACAAGGACTCCCACAAAAACCAGCGGAACTATTTCTAGAGTTGTGTACTACTCAGCCTGAGAAAAAAAAAAAACTTACTGTAATCTAGTTTCCAGCCTGTTTTTAATTCCGGTGTTTAAAAATGGGGGGAGACAGTACAGTTACTGCACCCTAAGGAAGAAAAGCCATCGAGATACCCTCGACTCCTCCAAAAGGCAGCAGAAGACAGAGTTTTATAGGCATTTTGAGGAAAAGTCCCTCTTACAAGCCAGTATTGGAAATCTTACTGCAAAGCTTAACGCTTTAGAAGATACGGTGCAAACCACCTTTGCCAGACCGGACAGCATTCAGGTTTCGGTATTCAGGTTGCGGAGAGGATGTGCTGTTTCCGTTAGCGCACGGGCAGAGAGGTACTGAGAGCACGTACGAGCTAACCCAGTAGAAAATGATTTACCAGGGGAGCGTTATGGCACGGCATATGCTTTGATAGGAATTCCCCGCGCGCTAGATAACGCAATACAGGCAACGTGTTTAACGGGAGGGGATGTTGAGTCTCCGCGTATAATTCCACGGAACTCTCTCTCTCGCCGCTTGCCTTTGCAAACTCAGCTTTGGGTTGTGAAGAGTTTTTCGGATCGAGTAACGAAAAGTCAATTAATAAACCGTTAGTTCACAAATTAATTAAAGTTCCTGCCAACTGTAGGGATTGTCACGGTCCCAAGGGGGGGTGGTGGTGTTCCCCCAAAGCCTTACTTGCAGATGCAAAGATTTCGGGAAGAAAAAAACAAAAAAAAGAGGGAAAAAAGGAGACAGTTTTAAAATGCTGCTGTCGGAAACCCCTGTGATTACGCCTCCCGTCATTTCATCCCTGTCAGCTGCAGCGACTCTGCGAAAAGCGGTAACACACACACACACA
>VZTL01053728.1:0-13702 GCA_013400535.1 Scopus umbretta
GCTGCCTTTCTCGGCAGCCGCAAGGGGGTGGCGAGGGGACGGGGCTTGGGGCTCGGAAGTGGCCGAGGCCACAGGTTGATCCCCTCACCGGCACTGGCCTCTGCTGGCGGCGGGCGCCGAGTCCCCGGGGAGGGGACGGGGCCCTGCCGGGCAGGCGGTCGCACCAGCCCTGCGGGACGCCGGAGCAGCGGGGCCTGATGTCCCCTCTGGGAAGAACCGCTGCCTCTTGTGGCCTGGACACGTAGTTCGGCTCAGGTTTCCTCTGAGACCACTGCCTGTAGGAAATCCTTCCCTGTTCTGTTTTTCTGTTAACCCTCAGTTGGGACAGTATGATGGGTTCTGCGGCTGGTTGTGCAAAACAGATCCAGAAATCACCTGTGTTAAGCATAGTCATTTTCTCTTTGGCTGTGTTGAACCACGATCATATCTGTAAACTCATTATGGCCATGTAACGCTTACACTGACAAAGTTGGGGGAGATAGTGCAGGGTCTAGAACAAGAAGGGGAATGAAACCTGTTGAAGCCGATGTTCTTTCTGAGGGTGATGTTTGGCAAACTATCAAACCATAGCCTGGTAAATACAGTTTGTGCCTCGTGGATAGTTAGAGCTGATCATCTATGCCCTAGTTTATAGAACTTTCTAATAAATTATTTCCTGTCTGATAGCAGTGCTCATCATCGCAGTAACAGGCTAAGATGCTTGCTGATGTAATGAAGTCCTAGAGGTGAGAATCTAATACCCAACTAAGAGTCTTCTGGGTATTTACAAAAACAGTATACCAAAACCAGGTGATATGTGATGTGGACTGTTTTCTATTTCAAAGGAGCAGGGCTGCAGCATGCCCTGTTTTCCCACAGTTCCATTTTAGCAGGTGGTCTTCGCTATTTATTCTTTGGATTTAGTGTCACATGTATCACTGACTTCATTGTACTGGATCCAGGAGTCATTGGACTGTTCTGTGGTAATTTAAGTCACTACAGGGGCTTAAGAACTTTAAGAGGAAAGTAAATTCTTTTTCGGGTTAGTTTTTGCTGTTTTGCTGGATTTGAATGGTGCGTAGAGGGGCCTAACAGAGCCAGCACAAGGTGAGCAGCAAGGAGGGGACTGCCCGTTCGTACACAGTAAACTGCTTATCAGCTCATGTCTTCTCCAAAAAGGAAAGACTAAGTTCTGTTCCAAAGAAACAGATGCTTACAGTGTTCCAACGCTTGCCTCAGCAGAGCCGTAGAGTCTGCTTTGTTAGATCATTGTTTATTAAAAAAATTACTCTTTGATTTCAGGTAGATCTGATGAGATTATCTTTGCTTCCAAGATGGCAACACAAAGCAGCAGAATGAGAGATTTTGCTGTTTCTTCTCTCGTGGTTACTGTTTACTAGCTTTGTTTTGCCTGAAACACATCAGAGTGTCTGGATAGTGGCAAGAGTACTGGAATGTCTAATGAAAACTCCTTGCTGCAGTTGAAGCTCTCCACCTTGCTCCCTGACATTACCGTAATTGTCCTGAGCATACTAACAATGTTTAGGAAAAGAAGTTGACAGAACGTGGAAAAATATGTGTGGGGCTGTATAAGACTTAGTGGTGGTTAACTCTGGGTAGTCACCTGCCTTTTCTAAACTTACATGAACTAGTCATTCAGACTGACAGTTCTAATTGTCCTGAAGTGGTGTAAGCATTCTAAGGAGCAAAGTGTAATAAAAGGTAGTAAGCCCTCAAGAGCAAAGGAATAACGGTGATACAAATGATTCTACAGGCCAGTGTGTGCAATACGATGGCTTAGATCACAGTTTTATTTGAAGCTAGCTCAGCAAACAAATGAAAAATCCATCCATAACTTCTCCTAGAACTCTTCTTGATGCTTATGATTTGGGTATGTTTTTTGTTTAGCAGGGTTTCCCCCCCCCCACTGGATTGGTAATTAGAATTTCTCACTTGGATATCAAAAGCCTAAATCCTTCCAGAGAAGCCAAACAAGCAGTCAGGCTTTGATGCTGTCTCCGAGCACAGGGTTGGAAAAGTGGTTGTGCTAGTTTCAGTGCATTGTAATCACATACTTCCTGTATTGACTCTGCTATTGACAGGGTTTGCAGATGTCATAGCTCAGAGTGTCTGGGTCTGCGATGAAACAACTTAGAATGGATTTCCACATCTTTCTGTAATAAATGCAAGGGATTGGTAAGGAAAACTGCATAGACAAACCAGTAGTCATTCCAACTTAGTACACAGAAACTTGTTCTTCTCACTTACTTTTTTTTTTTTTTTNTAATTTTGCCTTTATATTTTTTTGTGCGTGTGTGCTAGCAAATGTCAGCAGTTTGTTAATCACTGGTAGTAAAAGGATAAAAATACTGTGTCGTGTACAAAGCATCACCTAAGACTTGCAATCAGTTGCCTTCAACATTTTGGGGTAAATGTCGAAGAGCAGAAAAACTGGCCATCAAAAACCAGTCAGAGCAACAGCTTAAAATGTCTCTCTGATCACGCAAAATGCTCTCGTGCAGCACTTAATTATTTGCTTGTGTTACAGAAAGCAATAGACCTTGCTAGCAAGGCAGCGCAAGAAGATAAAGCAGGAAACTATGAGGAAGCCTTCCGCTTGTACCAACATGCTGTGCAGTATTTTCTCCATGTTGTTAAATGTAAGTGTAATGTATTGGATTATTAAGTAGCATTTAGTAGTCAAATTGCCCAGAGTAATCTCTTACATTGACATGAGTATTTAAATTTTTACTTTCATAATCCGTTGATACTTGCTAATTGTAGTTTGACTGAGGTCATATATTTTGCAGCTTTTGCCTTTACTGTGTTGTGTGCTTGCTCCATTCTCGTAAGAAACCAGATTACTTTTTACTTGTGTTTTGTTTTAGGTTTTTTTAAGGCAGGGAGGCAGGGGTTTGCTGTCTCTCCTCTGGACTTCTGTAGCAATGTTTCAGGCTGGCCGCTGCGCATGAAGGAATGTGACAATAAGTACAGGGATCCCTGTATTTCTGTTGTGCTGAAAACCACGTGTTACACAAGAAGTCTTTGTTGTATCTACGCAGCGTTTTTTGCTCCTTAACTCATGCCGCTTGCCTCTCTACAACCTCTCTGCTGGCATTTTTTGCTCCTTAATGTCATAGTCTTGCTGTTCATCTTGGCCGACAAAATGTATGAGATGGATTTGTATGTTGTAATTTTTCTTCAGTTTCCATATGCTCGTAACTATTATTTTATGCCTTCCTTTTCACACTTCTGTGTACCTTTTACATCATGTCCAGTGTTTGTATGCAAGGAGTGGGCTTTCTTAATGTAGGTACAGCCCTGATCCAAGTGGGCTAGGGTTGCTCGCCTGACAGAAGTGCACTTACAGATCTCCATGCTTTGGAAAAAACACTTATTTCCTTTATAGTCACTTAGGATCATTTGTTTTTATGACTTTCTATCCATTTATGTCTTACGGACTTTATCAGAACATCAGTTTCTGTGCTTTTAACAATACTGATGTACTTTTGGAAACTTAACACATAAACCTAACATGTTAAATTTTGATTGCTGATATGAAATACTGTAATAGTGACTAAGAAAATAATGTGGCTGTTGAACCACACCTAACTTTTTCAGACATTTTATTTAATTTTTGTCTTTATGATATGAATGTCTTTAAAAATTAGCAGGCTATGGAAAAGTAAAGTGTGTTTCTAAATAAAAATTGCTCAGCACAAGTAGCTTCTTGATGAGCTATTTAAAAAAGGAGTTAAGACAATGTGTAGCAGCTTGAAGGGCTGACAGAAAAGCTTCTAGTGCCATTGTCCTTAATCCTTTACAGTCAAATTATAAGACAAAGCAAAGTTCAGGTGTATATTTGATTTCTGGTAGGTTACGATATCCTTCCTGTCACTTCTTTCCATGGTATAGTGGAAAAAATAAGTAGTTGAGCTGTTTAGTTACGTGGCGAGCCCTGACAGAGATCTATTGCTAAGACACAAAGAAGGCAGAGATTTAGTCTTGTTTTCTGATTGATGTGCATGTGTTTTGCCGTTAACAAAGCATTGTTTCTCTTCAAACTCTTAGATGAAGCACAGGGTGATAAAGCAAAACAGAGCATTAGAACGAAATGTACAGAATACTTGGACAGAGCAGAAAAGCTGAAAGAATATCTGAAAAAGAGAGAAAAAACTGCACCAAAACCAGTTAAAGAGTCTGGTCCTACTGATGGAAAAGGGTATGTTTTTGGAGAAGGTAAAGCAAAATACTTCCTGAACTCGGATTATTCTAAAATTCAACTCTTCAAAGATCATTTTAACTAGTGTTTTTGAAATGTTTCAGATGACTACTAATGCTGAAATACAGTGGGCTAATAAAAGAAAAATAACATGAATTAGCATCACGGGCATTTCTGTGCTTGTTTACTAAAATGTGCAAACAGTTGCGTAGGAAATTCACTGAAGGATGAATGCTGTTTCAGACTGACACGTGCTTACCGGATTTAATGGCAGTGAGCCTGATGACCCTTAAAATTTTTCCAAATGTAAATACTTACTAACTGGAAAATAAATTCAGACGGGTGATTACTGTGGTCCAAGTTTGATCTGTCTCATGCTTGATAAGAGGCGCAAAGCTCTATGTAGGGTGAAGTTCTGTAAGATGGACTGAGTCATTCTAATGCCTTGCTGCTGCTGCTTGCGCTCCGCTGCTTTCCTTTTATTAGATTTGGTTTTCATTTTGCGCATCGGAGACCTTGAATGAGCAGAGCCACCTGAACAAGCAGAGCTTCTTTTGCATTTGCTACTGCCTTTATTGGGACAGGAGAGAGGAAGGGCTCAGGATGATACCTTTTGGTAGGATTGCCCTTCTTAGCAGTCCTGAACAGCTAGAGTTGCTCAGTTGTCTCTTGAAATTTCACCTGATTTTCAGTCTTCTCCATTGTCTACTCATCTCATCAGTTTTATTTTTTGAGCTGTACTGTGTTCTGCTAGTTTATAATTGAAGTTGCTAATATCACAGAGGCTACATGTATTTTCATGACTGCCACTCCAGTTGTTCACTACCTAGTCTCTTTCTTTCCATCTTTAACTTCCAGTTTCCTTTGCTGTGACAAGACAAGGGTGTAGAGTTTTATAGTACTAGATAAAATTGACCGAGTCCTGTTGCAATTCCAGATAGGGGACAAGTGCCAATGTCTACAAATAAACAATTTTACTGCTTCCGTGTTGCTCGATACTAGGGCTTTTGTTTCCTAGAGGCTGGCTCAAAGCATGTGTGCGTTAAGAGGACTTAGACCCATAAGAAGAAGTTGAAATGGTGAGGAGAGTGAATTGGGAAGAAAGTGGTGTAGAAAAGCAGGAGTACAGTGTTGTACACTTGTAGAGATCTGAGTGCATCTCAAAGTTTCTTTTATTCCTCAGACCGGTGTTTTTTCTACTTTTTGCATTCTGTTTTTTATCCTAAGACAGCAGTCTCTTTCATTGTACTTCAACATTTTTTTCTTGTTTCCAAATCAGGAATGACAGTGATGGGGAAGGGGAGTCAGAGGATCCTGAAAAAAAGAAGCTACAGAATCAACTGCAAGGTAATTTTAAAGCATCCTTTTATTTAAATAAGGGTGGCTTCAGTCAAGCAAATTCCTATATTTTTGCCACCTACTTGTTATGAATTAACTTAGAGTCAGTAAGTGGCTCAACCAGTATGTACTCTTCAGATATAAAAGCACAGTCTTTATGGAAGTGTGGGTTTGTATGCCATGAAATTATACAGTGACTATATGGAAATTTATCTCCTGTACCCTGTGCTTCATGTTATAATTGTACAATTTGTCAGGATACCATTTTCCAAAGGGATAAGTTGCAAGATCCCAGTAGATACTGGCTAAACTGAATCAGTATATTTTACTCTTAAGTGCATTAGCTTATTGCCTAGAGGCTAAGGTACCAGACATCATCCATTTAGTGTGAGTAGGACTGTTTTCACAAAAAAAATTGTGCTCAAGTTTAGGAGTTGAGAACGTGGATTCTTGCTTGTTTATAGTAATGGGCAGCATTTTCTCATGTGCAGTGATGATGTTCTCCCAGTTGTGTAACGTAATAGTTTGGGTTTTTGAACTCAGATACTGAATACCGTCAGTAATGCAACACAGAGCAGCTACCGATAGTTTTGTACACAGTAAAAAATGAGGCTTTTTTTGATATTTATTACCCTTTAATGGTGTAGAATTTTTCAGAGCTTCTCTGCCAGAAGGTACTTATGGATCTGGAGAAACTTCATTGTTTTCCCTGTATCTTTCAGTGTAACAAAGATCAAATGCATTTCCCAGATTTCTGACTCTGTAATTTCAGGAGCTATTGTATTGTATTTGGAAACTGTGCCATGTTTTTTCTACTTCTCTACACATTTCTTTAATCCTATGCACAATTCTATGGAACAATTTCCTGTATTTTAAAATGACAGAAAAATGATGAGAAGTGGGACTCTTACCCTGTCTCTCACTATAAAGACTTAATTTCTTCCCACATGAATCTGACCTTCAGTTCTTACTTCAAGAAATAGTTTCTTGCACCCACCACTGCTTTGATACTTTCTAGAAAATTACAGTGTTTTTGAGTATGCATTCGATTACTTGAAAGTCTGAGGTGTGAGATCCTTTGTACCTTTAAACTTAAGACAGGAGTCTTACTCAGATAATATAAGCTCTGGGCAGCCTTCAAATTACTTACCTTCATTTTGCTTTGTATAAGAGCAACAGAAATTTCCTGTATTTAATTTTGCTGCTGCCTTGTTACTCTTATCTGACTAATAGCAACTTGGCTTATTGTGGGAGAAGTGACCAGTAACATTCAGATTGGATGGTAGTTGTGGGGCTATTGTCATGTACCTTTGCTTAGAATTTTAAAGGCCTTTTGCACTCTATTGCTTAATCTTCCAACTATTAATTTACACCTACAAAATTAGGAAACCTACAATTCCAGTTCCATTTGTGTTCTGGTACAGGTGATCCCTTACAGTGCAGTAATTTCAGTTACCGTGGTATGTCTGGTGCAGATAACTCTGATATTTCAACTCTGAAATAATCTGTTCCTATCTGAACTATTACCTGTTCTGCTAATTATTTTAGTGATAGAGTACATAGTTCTGTTTACTTTAAGAAAAACTGAGATGTAAATAACTTATAAAAGGATTTAATGCATTGGAAGTGGGTGGTTGAATTAACTCCAGTATGTAGATTGCAAGCTAAGACAGTTTGCAATCAACTTCCTTTATAACGTTTTTAACATCTTTAACAATTTGATGTTGCTTTTGGACTCTAAATTCCAAATTGTTAACAATCTAATGGAAAAGGAGTGCAGCAAAAGAAAAAAATCTGAAAGGAGATACTTAAAAAGTAAGCAAGTGTTATTTGCTTTATTTGTTAGCCAGTGAATAGCAGGAAATTTTCAATCCTGCAGAAGAAAAAAAGCCTTGAGCTACTTCAGAGCTCTGAAGGCATAAGGTGAAAGTGTCAAGAAAACAGCTGGTGAAATAGGACAACTGAAACTTTCAGTGTGTTTGAGTACTTAGATAAGCATTGGGTTGGCTGACATTTGTTCATCTGAGAAAATTTCTCTTACCCTTTGGATTTGCCTTGGCTAAGATCACAAGATTCAATCACTAGTCCATATCTAAGTTGTCCTATCTAAAAGTAGTCAAGACAAAATAATTTTTAGCATGTCAGACTAACCAGTTGGAAGAGAAGGCTGAATTACAGCTCAGTTGGCTAAAATCAAGCTGAACTTTTTGATGGGGCAAGATGAGACTTGGTGATAAACTTTGAGGGAACATGGCTAGACTAAGAAGATACTTCTTCTGCAGCTAAGCAGGCTCCATATAACTTTTCTGATGCTTTCAGACCTAGCTGTCAAAGCTCTTTACCATTAGATGGTCGAGTTGGTTGCTGCACATCTGGAGATACCCAACAAGTTCCTTCATCTGCTGGAGAATCTTACAAGTCCTGGGCTAGTGCAGCTACATTCAAATTTTTCAGGAAGTACAATGGTAGTTTAGTGAGGACGTGCTGCCTGGGTGCCTATTAGAGAAGGTACTCATCTGTGACTACTAAACGCACATTTGCTTTGCTGGTCAGTTAGGGACTAGCTTTGACCATTGCAGGACTTCTACTAACTCTTGAGTATTCTGGTTATCTATGGCTTATTGTGGTAAAACAATGTGACGGGTTTCTGTAGAAATAACACCCATTTGACTAACAGTATTCAGTGTTTGTGTCTACTTAAAAATGCCTTAAGTACTTAAATACTTAAAAATTCAGTATGGACATGGGCATAGATTTCTTAATTTATTTATTTTTTCCAAAATTTAATTTATTTGAGTTGTGAAAAAGATATGTGCATCCCTAATTTATACAATCTTCTCTTATAGGAGCAATTGTTATGGAGCGACCAAATGTCAAATGGAGTGATGTTGCTGGTCTCGAAGGTGCCAAAGAAGCACTTAAAGAAGCAGTGATCTTGCCCATTAAATTTCCACACCTGTTTACAGGTTAGAATTACAGCACTTGTTTGCTATTGGCGAGTCAGGACCGGCAGTGGGGTCTGAGAAGAGTGTTATGCTGATGTATCAGAGACTGAGTCTGAGCTCTTAACAAAGAGATTGTGAATCAACTGACAGGTTTCATGGGTAGGTGTGGAAAACGTCGGAGCAAATTAGAGGGGCTTAATCAGAAAAGTAGGTTCAGTCGTTCTACAGTATTTTGAAGACTGCTGGTTTCTCTCTTGCAGGAAAGAGAACACCCTGGAGAGGGATTCTCCTGTTTGGACCACCAGGAACAGGAAAGTCTTATTTAGCAAAAGCTGTGGCAACAGAAGCAAACAACTCTACCTTCTTCTCAGTATCTTCTTCTGACCTTGTCTCAAAGTGGTTAGGTGAAAGTGAAAAGTAAGTTGGAGTTGCCAGAGGTCCAGGAAAACATTGGCAAGAAGAAATTAGTATAGAGCTAGATAAGTTGCTTTGAAGTAGTTGAATTTGAGGGAAGGGTCATGTCTTTTTAAAAACAAACTTCAGGTGTTTCTATGCTTCGTGCTGCAATGCACTGTAAAGATATCATCATGAGCTGCTTTTTGTGCTGCTGCAGCTGGACCTCTCTTAGGTGCTCAAGATAGTTTTTAAAACTACCTCAGAAAGGTTTCAGGAGCAACATGGAGCTCATTCCCCTTCTGAACTCAGCTGTGATTGCACACTACATGAGTCTGAAATGTTGGCGTACTCTGCCTCTTGGCATCTTCCCACTCCTCTGTCCCAGCAGCTGTGCCATTAACACGTGGCATTTCTTTGTCCATACGGAGGTGTTTTTTCTTTATCCTGATTTCAAGCAAAATCTGGAAGACATATCTGGACAAATCTGGAAGACTTGCAAAAATAGGTTGAAGGAGAGGAGCAGCCATGAAAGAAAATTTCGTGGTTCCCCATGATAACTCTTTGTTTGTTACTACGTGATATGTGAAGAAGATCAGGAAGCCTGAAGTGACATGTTGGCTGCAGTCTAGAAGTGCAGGAATTTGTCCATCTAGGCTTCCAATGAAGATTTCCTGAATTAAGAAAAAGCTCTGAGTTTGTCATACAGAAAGGACTTTCATATGATGATAATAATACTTGTCAAAACCATGCTTTAATAGTTTGAAGTGTGAGACAACTGAGCAACACTATTTAAAGTTGATTTGATGAGGAAGAACGGCCATCAGATAAACTGGGGTTATTTTCCCCAAAAGCTGGAAACCTTAAGCTGCTTTTCTTCTGTTGCAAAAGGAATACAGAACTGGAATCCAGCTTGGCATTTTTTCCATTTGACTTCGTTTGAGACTATGGCCTGAGATTTAGTGCTGGTAATGTGAAGAATTTCCCAGCATGTTCCTATTTATTTTCATTTTTAACTTAGCAAAGTGTGTTAATAAGATACAGCTAGATTTTTTTTGGCAAACCAACTTTTCTTGTCATATAAAAAATACTTCATGAAGTTCTGTAACATAAATGCGTATGTTATTTCTTACAAAATCTCTAGAGTTAATCTGATTAGGTTACAAATGTTACATAAGAGAAAGCCATGTTCTTTTTTGAATCTGTCTAGAGTGGTGGTTTTGTATAGTCCAGGCTGTCTTGTAGAAATGTAAACCGAAAAAGGGCTTTTTCTTGCAAGACTATGCCTTGAGTATTCTAAAATGTTTCCCCTCCCTTTGTGTAGGGGCTGTCTCGCTCATTATAATGCTGTGTCTTGGAGCTGGAAGAATGTTGTATCTTTGAGTAGCTTTATGTTAATACTTTTTTTAGCTTTCTTTCAAGGAAGTGATTGTATCATAATCTTAAGTTATGTGTTTGTACTGGTATAATCGTTAAGATAACTGAAGCTGTTTCCTTTTTTCAGATTAGTGAAAAACTTGTTCCAGCTTGCCAGAGAAAACAAACCTTCTATTATCTTCATTGATGAGATAGATTCCCTCTGCGGGTCAAGAAGTGAAAATGAAAGTGAGGCTGCTAGACGGATAAAAACAGAATTTCTAGTCCAGATGCAAGGTAAGTTTACTTGGCTTTCAGAATCGAAGGAATTAAGATACATATTTTAAGTGTAGCTTGCATGAGAACACTAAAAAGATCTGCAGTTCCACCCTGTTAATTTTTGACGAAATTTTAAAACAGTCTCTGTTTATCATCTAAATGGTGAAATTATTTCTGCCCTGATCTAGGGGTTGGTGTTGACAATGAAGGAATCTTGGTCTTAGGAGCGACAAACATACCCTGGGTTTTGGATTCTGCTATCAGGAGACGGTATGATGGCATTTTTTTCATGGTATGAAATTCGTAACTGTTGTGAGGGTTCGGTCTGAGACTACTTGAGGTAGTAATCCAGCTCATGTTTGCAGACATGGTTAATGTTCTACAACCCAATTCTATGAGACGGACTGAGCCAAACTAATAGCCCTTTGCCCCTTTAAAAATGTAGGTTGTTCACTCTTACATTGGCCCTGTAGTTTATTTGATCTCTTGGTTAGCTGGTTGTGCTTGAGAAGGCAGAAAACTATTCTGTTTGTTGGTTGGTTGGTATTCTGGTGGGCTTGGGGGATAAGTTACAAAATGTGTACCTCAGAAGGGCAAGAGGAGGTAGAACTTTCCTTTTCAGCTGTTAACAAATTGTTGAATAGCTTGAGTTATTTCATGGAAATGTAGGAAATGTTATACAGAAACACCATGCTTTTCTACTGGTCAGGCATAATTTGTGATCTTTCAGTGCATGTTTTGGTTTTTTTGTAGATAAAGGGCTTCCATAGCTGTATCTGATTAGATGGGGTTTTTTTTTGAGCTGCAGAGCAGCAGAGGACAAATACATCTATGTGATAAGTGATTATGTTGTGATGAGGATACAGCTGGGATAATGGTCATTTTTGTAGGCTGAAGAAACATTCCTTTTTTGTGACTGTCACTGACTTTTATATACTTAATTCAAGCTGACCATACTTTAGAGGTTGGACCAGGTGACCTCCAGAGGTTGCTTTCAACTTGTATGACTATAGTTTTGCATGAGACAGATTTAGAGGTGAATGGGTTGCTTAAAATTTCAAGTCATTCTTGAAATTCCAGCTCTGGGGTCTACAGTACAAGATAGCCACAGACCTGGTAGAGTGGGTCCAGAAGGGGGCCATGAAAATGATCAGAAATCGAACACCTCTCCTGTGAAGAAAGGCTGAGAAAGTTGGGATTGTTCAGCCTGGAAACAAGGCGGCTCCAGGGGGACCTTATTGTGGCCTTTGAATATATAAAGGGGGCTTATATGAAAGACAGAGAGATGGTGGTGGGTTTTTTTAACCAAGGTCTGTAATAACAGGACAAAGGGCAGTGGTTTTAAACTTAAAGAGGGTAGGTTTAGGTTGGCCATAAGGCAGAAATTTTTTTATGATGAAGGTGATGAGATAGTGGAACAGGTTGCCCGGAGAAGTTGTGGAAGTCCCATCGCTGGAAGTGCTCAAGGTCAGGCTGGAACAGGCTTTGAGCAACCTGATCTAGTGGAAGATGTCCCTGCCCATGGCATGGGGACTGGACCTCTAAATGGCCCTCCCAACTCGAACAATTCTCTGATTCTTTGCAATGTGAAACAGTAGCTCTCTAACTCTTGTCCATAAGACTTAAAGGAACTTGTACAACAATGGCAGTAATCAAATTAATTTTTCATGGATTTGGCCCACTTTGTCATGTATATCAAGTTAATTGTGTTCTACAGAATTTGGAGTTGCTCTTACTTTGTTGATGGGAAGTAAATCTCCGCTGTGAGAATAGATGCTGCTTCAAAGGAAGAACTGCAGTTACCTCAATGTTTTCTGCTGACAACCGTATTGAGAATATGACTTCAGATTTGCTTCCAACTATGAAGTTTTCTTTAACTTATTTGGAGACTGTAGAAAGTGGTTGTGTCAGCCTTGTTATCAGGCAGTTTGTTCTTTGAGTGTGAAAACTGTTCAAATATACGTCAACACTTAAAGATATTTTCCTCCTCAATTTTTTCTTTTAAAGCACAAACTCTGGTGGACAGAATCTGGGAAAAACTTTAGTCTGAAGAGAAGATCTTTGTCATGAAAAGGAAGTAGTTGTTATATTCTGGATGTTAGCTTACGCTAGCTACAATATTATTTATGAGAACAGGTTGTTGCATATTTGCCTTAGATTTTTTTTTTTTAAGGTTTATAATACTGAAACTGTTTCTTTCTAATGTTGTTAGGAACAAGCTATATAGTTATTTGCATAAGCTTCTTTCCACTGCGCACCTGCATGAGCTAGCATCTGTGGAACATTTTGTTTTTTCTTTTTTAAACCAGGTTTGAGAAACGTATTTATATTCCTTTACCTGAAGACCATGCCAGGGCTGCGATGTTCAAACTTCACCTTGGGTCAACTCCAAATCACCTAACAGAATCAGATTATCGAGAGCTTGGAAAGAGAACTGATGGCTATTCTGGTGCAGATATAAGCATCATTGTACGTGATGCACTGATGCAACCTGTTAGAAAAGTGCAATCAGCTACTCATTTTAAAAAAGTAAGTAGGAATCAAAAATTTTTTTTAGTTACTTCATCTCTGAGAACTATCTTAATTTGAATTCCTTGCAAGTAAACCAAATTTGGTTTTGGGTAATACTGCACGCTTATGAATGTCCTTTTTATCAACCAGGGGAGAACTTGGGTATTCCTCCTGGTTTGGTGGGGTTTGTTTGTTTGTTTGTTTGCTTTTCTTCTCCCATCTCCCCTCAAACCTCCCATGAGTCTGGTGGAGCTAGTTTCTGGGTATTCATGCTGTGTAATCCAAGCTCTGATTAATCTTCCTTTCTCTAGGTAGTGTAAAAGCATTACGTTTGAAGTCTGACTTGAATGGGAATGTTACAGAGGTGCTCTTTTTCCAGATCAAGTTACATGGTTCTTCATGTATTTCTAGCATGTTGAAATAAATGTATTGCTCATCCACGTGGGAACAGATGGATTATAGTTATGCACTTTCTGCTTACTTGGCATATTTTTTTAAACTGAAAAATTAAGGTTCTTGTAAAGTTCTGGTAAAAACATTGAATCAACATTACTTGCAACAGTGGTAAGGATGCAAGACAACTGAGCAAGGTCTGTGTTTTGTTGTTTGGGCAGCATGCAGCATCCTGTGGATGCTGCTGTAATGTGAAAACTAGTTTACACTTAGGTGCACTCTCAAG
>VZTL01053729.1:0-23804 GCA_013400535.1 Scopus umbretta
TCAGCAGGAGGGAGAAAACACAGGAGAAAATGCACCCCAACACTTCCAAGGATCCGCATTTTAGAGGGCTGGCAGGGCCCTCGTGATGAGTGATGATAATTACTGCTTTTATATGTCAGTCATCCTCCCAGGCATCAGAATAGCTGCATCGGGCTTTCACCGCCACAGACAGCGCAATTTGTAATACAAATTACTGAAAATTACAGAAAAAAGGCTAATTTACAGTAGCTGGGCATGGACCAGAGTTGAAACAACAGCAGGTTGTTTTTACCACAAATAATTGAAACCCTTCAAAGCTGAGAGGGTCTTGGATGTCATTCCTGTGGGTGATGCTGTTGGGGCACCCAGGTGTTGCAAGACCAAACGGAGCAGGAGTGGCTCGTTCCAGCCTTCCTCATCCTGCATTCAGGTAATAGGCATTCAGAGTGCGCAGCTCCGGGGACGCCGTCTGCTAGCAGAGGTCGTTTTCCGCTTCCCCAGACCCGCATCCACGCTGCTGGCTCCTGCCAAAATCTGGTGCTTCGGTACTGGTGAGGAAGCCGGGGGGATGCTGTTGAGGCACGGTAGTAGTAACAGACAACTCTGAGTTGGGGCAAAACCTCTGGTTCAGTTTTGGGCACTCTCTGGCCCCCTGGATGGCACTACATGAATTGCTTCTCCGATCTGTACAACTGGGATGGAAATTGTGATCTGAGCAGAGGACGCGTCATCGCCGCTGGGGTCAGAGTCATGAATGCGTTTGGGTTTATTTTCTCGTCAATATGGCAAACATCAGTGCTATGAAGTTGCACAGATTTAATTTTTCCCCCAGCCAGCTGGGTATGATCTGTTTTTCACAGCGCAGTCTGGTCCCTGCAAGCGAGCGAATGCACCGAGAAGGTCTGTCTGGTGCATGACGAGAAACGGCTCTCAGGAGAGAGGCAGGAGCTGCCGGGGGGGCTGTGCCGGCACGGGAGCTTTGCCTGGGAAAGGTGAGCCCAGCCCTGGCCTGGCAGCTAGCTGGACCCATGCATGGCATGAAGAGAGGACTGAAAAGATCAGGGTTCATCACCACCTTCTTTTGGAAGCTCCTTTGAACTGTCTGGAAGTTGGTCCAAGAAGTCTGTTTCCTCTTGGACTACGTGAAGCAAATTTTCTAGCAAATCCCTTTTTCACCAGCCTTAACAGAAATAACCCATCCATGCTCAGGTGTCCAGCACGCTGCTGAGAAAATGACTGCACAGGGTTACTGCTCTGAAAATCCCTTCTGTGCCTCCCTCCCCCACCTCCTCCCCTCCCTCACCACGCTTGTCCCCTCCAGAAAATGGGTGATATGTGTCGTCACCTACGCAGCCCTCCGTGGTTTATCTTCCCCTGGTCGTCATCCGTTAAACAATAACAGAACAGCTATTCCAAATACAAGCCAGAGAGTCAGCAGTAGGGCGAACGTGAGAATGCTACCGCTAGGCTATGGTTCAAAGTAAACGGAGTCGGCTTGTCTGTCTTTCCCTGGGTGAGGTGAGCTTCCACAGAGGGAGCAGCGACCCACTCAAGTCCCTCATTTTGAGAGCACAGCAACCTGTCACTGAGCATCTCTGTGGGGAGATCTCACTCTGTCTCCACAAGGAAAGTGGGAACTTCAGCAGAAGAGGAGCCAGCAGCGGGAGAGACTGACCAGAAACTGAATGCGAAACGAAGCCACGCTCCGCAGACACCCGAGGCCACAATGAAGGGCTTAAATGAAAGCGGCAAGATGTGAAACCGGAGTATGCCAGCAGAAATGTCACCGGGGTGTTGTGCTGGTGAAGCGGTGGGCTGTTTGTGGAGAGCTGAGTTTCCTACACCTGCTGCTTACAAAACTGTTAATTATCACCAGTATTTCAGCAAGAGCATCACCGTATCCAGTGTGGATTTGGGTGGTGGGTTGTTTTTTTTTATTTTATTTTTTTAGTGCTGCTGGAAAAAATGCTTGACTGCCTTCTTTGGTGGCATTCATAACAGCAGCTGAACGAAGGGTATTTATTTCAGTGAAGCTCTTCACGACTGGAAAGGAAATGACTTGCAAGTAATGACAAATAGCTGTAAAGCTAAAGGTGTCGCATAGATTCATTCACCGCTGAGATATGATAGTTTTTCTTGTGAAAATGTCACCTTGTTCCTCAGAAAGATTCCTTAAAATACCTTGTCAGTCAGAAGACCTGCGTGGTGCCCAGGTACCACCGCAGGTCTCCTTGTGGTGAACCCCGGTGAGGCATTACAGAGGTTCAAGGGGATCTGAGGGCATCACCGCTGCTCCGTCTTCACGGCGGTTCACTGCAGCCTTGGTCCCATTTTGACTTCGGTGGGAGCTCAAAGCCAAGCGGTTGCTAGCAGGAGAAGGAGCTGGGTCCCGGGTGTCTGTGGGGGACGGCTACCACAAAGGAAATAATTTATTAGCAAATGCGCTCGTAAAGAAGCCACACTGACAAACCAGACAAGTCTTATTTTCAGCTGAGGAGCAGCTGCGTGGCAGTGACTCACTAGTACTTGGTGGTAGATACGAGCCACCGAGAGCTCATAAAATTATCACTGAGCGGTTTGATGGCATCGCAGTGCTGCCTGCTGCATCCCCGCCTCCCGGGGCTGCTGGAGCTGAGCAGGCAACAGCCTCCCCTGCTCCCCGGGTCCAGGTCCCACGCGTCGGGGGGACACTGCCGCAACGAGGAGTCTTTCTTTTTCCCTTCTTGCAGCCCCCACAGTTGTTTTTCTGTAGGAAACTGGAGCTGTCACGGCATGACTCCAGCCTTGCAGACTGACCAAAGTCAAGTGGTTTTCATTTTGTTTCCTACTTTGTTGTGTTTCCAGCAGAGACCCTCGGCAGCTGAGCGCAGACGTGCCCGAGGCTCCGCCGAGCTGGTCCCACCCTCGCCGGTTTGGTGCTGATGGGTCGTATCGCGCGGTGCCGGCACAGCGATCCAGCCCATCCCGCCCGAGTGACCGCGCCAGCATCGCTGCTCCCGGCGGGGGAGGACGGGACATTGGTTTCCGAGTGAGAGGCGAGCGGAGCAGCCAGGCATTCACATTCTTTCTCAGAAGTGGCGGTTTCCCTCGGTGGGCTGGGACAACCCAAGGACTCTGCATGGGCAGCCCTTCCCTGGCACCCTGATCCCTCTCTTCCAGAGCCGCCAGTTTGGGTTTTGTGACCAGAAACAGAGGATCTGCCTGAGAAAAGGTTCTTTTAGAAATATTTTTTACAAAATCTAGTTGATAGAAACTTAAACAAGGCTGTTTTGAATGGCTTTCGCAAGCTTAAATGAAGTTTTAGCATACCAGTGAAATTAGAAAAATATGTCTAAACATATTTATAGATCCAGCATATCTTTGGGTCTATTAAATAATAATTGATAGTGAGAAATACTGTCTTATTCAAAAGGGAGACTGCCACATTATGTTTAGCTTAAGATTTAAATTAACTAAAATTCTTAAACATCAAGATGCCTTGCTTTTAATCCATATGCCTGCAAAACAAATACTTGAGCAACAGGATTTCTAGTTGAAAACCTTTGAATGTGGGAGTTGTCTTTTCCTAACCCCTGTGCGCAATCTGAGCACCGAGTGTGTGAAAGTAGAGAGTAAGTTTGATTATTAAAACTATTTTGTGCCCAATGATCTGTTTTACCTACGATAAAGTCACTTTGGTGGCTGTCTTTTTGGCAGGGAGCTGTTTTTTCAATGCTGTTGTTTCTCCGTCATTGCTAAATATGTGTGGTGTTGTGGAAGGTTCTTTTGTTTCAGAAATTACTAAAACCCATTTTATTAAATCAAGAATATGATTTAGTGACTGGGAAAACACACCCACAAACCAAGCTGAAATTACCTACAAACCTGATTTCCAGAAGATGGAGACCGACATTATTCTGAAGACCTTGCTAAGTGATCTGAATGCCCCAAATCCCATCATCTTCAAAATCTGGATAATCTTTTTTTTACATCCACATCTCACATTTGAGTTAGTGTTTTCCCTTTCACCATACAACTTCTGAGCTCCAGCATTGCCGAAGCAGCTTGCTAGTTGGTTTCTAAGGGTGAAGTTATCGTACTTTTAAGGTAAGGCCCCCGGGAGGGACAGAAACGCCGAGCAGCCACCCGCTGCAGTCGGGTGATGGGAAGGACGGCGTCTGGCGGCTCCTGAGAAATCTGGAGCACCTTCCCATGCATTCCCAGACTGGAAATGGCGATGGTGGCTGGAAACACTGCGATGAGCAAGGGAAGCGTGGATGTCAGCAACGGCCATTATCGTCGTTATCATGAGATGATCTTGAATCACTCCGCTGCTGCGCTCCGGCTGGGCCCTGTCCCCGCGTGAGTGCCGAGGTCCAGGCACCGCTGGTGTGCACAGCGGGAGGTGGTGGTGTGTGGTGGGCACCCGTGCTGTGTTTTTCAGCCCCATCTCAAGCAGAGCCGGGCGGTGCTGGCAGCGGCCGGTGGTACGCTGTGGCAGTTTGATGGCGAGGAAGGTGGGACGCAGCATGGTGGATGCAGCAGATGAGGTCCAGTCTGGCAGAGGG
Source organism: Scopus umbretta (assembly GCA_013400535.1). NCBI lineage: Eukaryota > Metazoa > Chordata > Aves > Pelecaniformes > Scopidae > Scopus > Scopus umbretta. Next base: position 4,527 of record VZTL01053729.1, read on the forward strand.
CAGCTGCCCAGGCTGGAATCTGGCAAGGACAGCCAGGGTCATGTCCGTGAGCAGGGCCATGGGAATCTCGGAGATGGCCACAGCAGGTCAGGACCTTGTCTTTGTGTCCTCTCCAAAAGTATGGGGAGCAGCCAAAATTAAAGGCAGCGGTAGGGTGTGTGATGTGCACAACTGCCTGCTTTCAAGAACAAGAGCAGATGTCTTATGAGACAAAAGAGAGCAAATGTACAAGTGAAATGAATGCAAAATGAAATGGATGAAACCCCAAATAAATGGCTTTAAAAAAAACCTGAAAAGAATGAAAATAGGGGTGACATGCCTGGAATAAGCATAAGGTGAGGACCAGGAGCTGTGAAGGCCTGGCTGGGAGGCATGAGCCGGCTGTGGGACGGGGCTGCGGCTGCCTGCGGAGGCAGCTAGGGCTGTGACAGTTTCCAGGGGCTGACCACCTAAATCCTTAAAATGTTTTCAGTAGTTTTTGCCTGTGCCTGTCTGATGTGGTGCCAGGGTAGCGCTGAAGGTATGGGTTAGGCAGCACTTGGACCGCTCTGCTGTGAGGGTGCGTTTCTGGACAGATGCATTGCCCATGGGTCACATCCCAAATGCGGGGACGCTTACTTGCTTTGTGGAAGCATTTAGGAGAATGGCTCCTAACTGGCTACAGTTAATCATGCAAATCCAGCATGGAAGTGTGTGTCCAAAAAACATATCTGATGGCAATTACAAGGTAAGGATGGAGGTAGTTTCCCTGCCTATGGCAGGACATCTCCTTTTTCCTTCTGTTGGCTGCTGGAGGCGCAGGAAGCACCCAGACCCACCTTTCCTGTTCGATGCCCTCTGCTACAACTGCACACACTGGAAGCTCCAGAAAATTTGGTTTTCGGCCACACTCCTCATCCTGCAGTATGTCTCAGTTAGAATAACAAACAGCATTTAATTTGAGCACGCAAGGCAGAGGCTCGCTAGGCCTGTGGTTTGCTATTCTGGGCAGGGCTTGGTATTTTGGCTCCAGAGAGACAAAAGAGCGGATTACCGTGGGAAGTGGCTCGTAAAACTGATGAAGCGTTTTCCATCTCGGGCCATAACATTGCACCTTGAGGACCTGCCGTCGCTGGGCTGCCGGGCTCTTGGGGAGCACGCCGCACAGCCACGGCTCTCCGGAGGCTCTGCACTGGCGAGCCTGGGGCTGATGCCTTTTCTCCTGCTCCGTGCCCTCCCACAGTGACCAGAGATGCTGTTGGGGCAGCTGCTGGCACGCAGCCCCAGCTGGGGACGCTGCTCCCACCGCGCTCCCCGGGATGCCACTGCCCCACGCGCAGGAGGGGTGCAGGCACCACCGTACCCCTTCCCCAATGCGACTGTGTTTTCAAAATGAAACACTTAGGCATGTTTTTAAGCATTTTGCAATGAGCTGAGGACTAGTGGGAAGGCAGACCCTCTGGTAGGGGAGAGGCTGAGATTTGTTCCTCCTCAGGTGTCTCCAGCCCCTTTGTGTTTTTCTGGAGTTGCAGTGGTCGTCTCTCCCGGGAGCGGAGCCGGCTGAGCCCCGGCACAGTCCCAGGGAGGGCGACGGGAGCCAGCGCGGGGAGCCCGGCCAGGCGACAGCCTGGGAGGGATGCCCCAGCTCGGGGGTGCCCCAGTGGGACGTGATGCTGCGGGACGCGGCGGTGGAGTGCTGGGGGGTCCTGAGGGGCAGAGGACGGAACAGGGGGTGGGGGTCTGTGGGTGGAAAGGTTGAGGTGGTTCTGAATTGCCAAAGACTGGTACTATTTCTTCTCTTCTGCTACGGCCCTTCGGCTGGTACCAGTTTTCAGCTCCAGTACGGAGGTCATCCCTGCCTCTCCAAGTACAATCAAAATCAATTGACTACCGCTTTGTATTCTCTGGCAAAAGCCTTTCTTTTTAAATCCTGTGCTGGAGTAGCCCTGCAGACAACAGTTTATTTGCAATTCATATTGGATCTTGGCTCACAAATGCAGATGATTTAGCTAAAGCGCAGCTTCTGGATGGTGCTAGTCTAAATAAATGCAGAAGTCTCAGCGCAGCGTGTTTGATCTGAGCGCGCAGCTATCAAAAGTAAACCCATCTGCATTCTAGCAGCTTCCCCCAGAAAAGCAAACAATTTCTCTACAGTATAGGCACGTTTTGTGGGTGACTCATAGATATTAGCTCTGCTTTGAACAAAATTTTGGGTTTCTATCCTGACTTATAAATTTCACAACCTCTAGTCCGGAAGCTGCTGCGTCAAAGTACCTGTGTGCCAGAATGGCAACGTTCCCATCAGGTCAGGTTTTGCAGACTAGGGCTGGAGCCATTTAAAGTTTTTCTCTGCAGGTACTGCTGCTTCCCTTCGGGGCATGCTCTGTGCTCTCGAGGGTTCCGGCCGGGCTGTGGTGCCCCTGCGGCACGCGTGTGCCAGCCCGGCTGCTCTGCTTGCCGGTGGGCTCGTGGCCATGGCTGGGGTGGCTGCGGCTTCGGGCTCCGCGGCTCCAGCTCACGTCACCAGGCTTTGCCATCGGGGACGGACGGCGCGGTGGGTGTCCCATGAGGAGGTGCACCGTCGGTGGGGGGGATGCTCCCCCTCTCCCTGCCCCTGCAGAGCCCCCTCAGCTTCGGTCGACCCTTGCCCGCGGAGGCTGGGGCATCGCGCCAAACCGCGGCTCGCCAGCAGAAACACAGGGAGTCGTGAGGGGGGCAGAAGGAGGGAGAAAGGTTGTGATTTCAAATAAATGCAGGTAACGTTTCTTGCAGATATGGAAAAAGCTAGCAAAGGAATAGTGAAGGACAGCTGATGGAAACTCAGAAAATAAGGAGTCATTTTTAATTCTGCATAACCTTCACATGCTTCTTTCCAAAGCAAAAGAGAAGCTCTGTGCTAGTGGCAGGGCTGCTTTGGAAATATTTTGGTCAAGCCAAATCCTAGGGGCGAAATGGTAAATAAATCCCCAAAGAGGGTACAGGTGAGTGCACGGGGGCATCGGAGAGCAGAAGGTGGTGTTTAAAAATGTATATGAGAATAAGACGAAAGCATTGTGAAGTATGGGTGTTTTGGGTTTTTTCCCAAGTGGAGCACACTCAAGTTAATTCCTTCAAAGCGAATTGAGTTACTCTGATTTTTCCCAACCAGGGATCAGGTTTATTGTGGTGAAATTCAGTGGTGAAATGAGGGAAAATGAACCTAATCTGACTGTTAGGATAATTACTAAAAAAAAAAAATAAAAATGAATTGGGTGATAATTGCTGCAAAACTGATGGGAGCTTGTGCACACCCATCCTTTACCTGCTGAGCTTCCAAGGCACCGTGCTCCTGACCCAGCGAAACCAGAGCGTATTTTCAAACGCTGGAATCGCATCGATCTCTTTTGCCCCTTTCCCTTTTAAGAGCCTGGTGGTGCAGGCTGGTGAGGCAGGCCAGCACCCTGTGTGCCTGGCAAGCAGCATCCCGGAGCGGTGCGTGGGGCTGTGCCTCCCTCCGGCCCTCTCCACACTTGCTCCGGGCAGCCCTCTGACGTTGGCACGGCGGCGGCTCTGAAACGGGGCTCGGCAAGGCTTTGTCTGTCCTGTAGCATCTGCAGGTGCTGATTATTATTGTTATTATTGCCCTGTTATGCTTAAGCAGGCGTTATATCCAAGTTGAAACTTGCCCTGTTACGTTAGAGAGTCTCTGTGCTCCGTGTTTCATTTTTATGCCAATACACGCAGCCTTCTCTAAGGACTTTGCACAGAAGAGCAGGTCAGCCTGCTTTCTGCAGTAGCAGAAATCCCCACCTCTGAGGTTTCGGCTCTGACATCCCGGTGTCTGACGCCTGTGAGGTTAGGAAGTGAGTTAGAAATCAGCTCTAATGTGAGCTTTCATTCCCGCCTTGCAGCCAACCGACCCTGAACTGCTTTGGGCTTAAAAATAATTTGGTAGAGAATAACATAAATAAGTCTTTGTGCTTCCTGATGTAGTTTTAAGTCAAAGCAGCGATCCCAGCAAACATGAATACATCTCACATACCTCATTCAGTGCCAGTGTCAGACAATTAAACAAGCCTGCAAACGAAGATGCAAATCAGATGCATTTTTTTTCAGGGTGAGACCATGGGCCTGGATAGTTAGTGCAGCTCATTTGAAGTTTGATGGTGTGTCGGTGAGCCTGAGCATTAAGATGACGTCCCGCCAGCTGGGACATCCCTGGGAGAGGCACTCACCCGCTGCGAACCACCGGTGCTACCAGGTAATGTGGGTCCCAGCACGCAAAGCTCTGAGCAAGCCCCACGGGGAGCAAGCATCTCTGCCAGTAAGTGCTGTCCTGGAAAGACAAGTTTCCTCCTCAGGGAGCTTTTCCCGCACCACAGGAGCATCTAGCAAAACCTGGACCTGCAGGCTTCAGACGCTGGCATGATATTCGTGATCCTTTCAGGCAAATTCAGCTGTTACTGACTCCTTGCCATGCACCATTGGGTAAACTGTTAAACCTTTTGCATTAGAGGAGCAAGAATATTATAAGGAGCTTTCTCCGAGCAATGGCAAACAAGCCAGGCAGCTGCTGGGTGGCGACTTGGGTAGACATTTGTATGCAGAGATGAAGCAGGTCATCAGTTCTGCAACATCTTTGATCAGCGAACTGGTGTGGCTGCAGTTAATGACATTTCCATTGAAAACAAGCTAAAGAGCCATGCTACCACAATAATTGGAGCCTTAAGATAATGAAGCAATTACTTGGTGTAATAGAAGAGAGACGGAACAGCTATGACATGTTAAATACAGACATAAATCAAACTGTTTTCCTAACAACCTGTTGAGATTAAATTTTTTTATACGACTTATCACTGAAGTCACCATTTAAAGTCTAAAATGGTTATCTTTGCTGAAAGAGGTTTTGTATTCACTTAATGTACCTGTTGCAAGCATCTCCACTGGTGTACTTACAGACCTCTGAGTTCAAGAAAGTGTTTTGGGATCTTTCACAGGTGATCAGTGCGTCACCTCCTCCTGCAGCTTTGCAGGGGGTGAGAAGCTTCGTGAGACCCTGGGGGTTGGTCCCACGGGAGATGTGCAGCACGTGGGGCAGGGACAGCCGCGTTACGCAGAGCCATGGTCCGGCGCTCCTGTGTGAGGATGAGCACAATGAGCAGAGATAAGTGGAACATCGGCGTGGGGCCTGGGACAGGGTTTTTTCTCCCTTTTGGAATGAGTTGTGAGTCAACGCCAAAGGCGGGTGATTTTGTTTGTGCATGTGGCAAACCTGAGCGGGGAGTTTGGACGTGCGATGATGGAGAGGCTGCAGACGAGCGGGTGGAGGCTGCACGGAGCAGATGTCCCTGGAGATACGGAGACTTAGCAAAGGCATGTGGATTTGATGCCTCTTGTTCCTGTCCAGATGGAGTAGGGTGCGCAGGACCTGCGGCCACTGGCAGGGGCTGTGGCAGCCCTGCCTGCATGCTGCCGGACACAGTGCCGGGGCCAGCTCCGGCCACGGGTGAGCGCTGCCGGGTACGGCCTTTGCCGTGGGTGTCTGCCGGTCCCTGGGGTACCATAAACCGCTCCTCCAGGGCTGTTTGCTGCACATCTCTCACCAGCCCGAAATTCACATAAATTGGATAACGTAAGGGAAAAAACAACAACACTGAAGGAAACGCAGTGTCCTCACCATGCTGTCCTGTCCCCTCGCTCCCTTGGGCAGCTCCGCTCCTCCGTCACCGAGTCAAGGGGCAGCCGGAGAGCAGTCAGGGACTTGTGAACAACCGGGCTGGGGACAAAAGTCACAGCAAAGAGCAGCAAAGGCAGCGCTTAAAAGTGGTGACGCTCAGCAAGATGTTGATACGCTTCCTCCTGCCTGGGCAGCGCTTGCTGAGCATCGCCTTTGCTTCAGCAGAGCCGAGCTCTGTCTCAGCTCTTAGCCCAAACGAGGGTGGTCAAGGCAGAAAAAAACCACAATTACCTTTTTGAAGCGAGTAATCATAAAGTGGGTTACTTCATTCTCTTTTCACGTTTTCGTTGGGTTGATTTTTAACGGTGTTAGTCGCATTTTATAGTCACCCACAACGAATGCCTCGTGCTGGGCTTGTTAGCACAGGGGCATGCCGGGTCCTGGGGACCCTCCGCTCCCTGCCCTGCCCCGCTGCAGATCCAGACCCTCTTCAGACATCCCGAGCCAGAGCCCCGGCTGCTGCGGCTTGCTGGGGTGATGGGGGGATTGCAAGTGGGGCAGAAACTCCTGGCAAGCCTATATTGCTGCTGGCAGCCGGGGCCGGGGGTGATGCTGAGCTATGTGGGGGGGTCGCGACCAGAAAGCTTTGGGAGCGGCTGCTTTAGGCAGAAAATCCGTTCAGGAGGAAATTAATTTAGTCACGGAGCAGTCCCTCAGGCCAGGGTAGGAGGGCAAAACTTGAAAGAAAATAATCAGAGAGACAGTAAAAATGTACCCCCCCCTCCAAACTGCAACTGGGAGCCGTGTGAAAAGGCAGCGATTCCCGGGAATGGTGGAGCAGCAACAACAGAGGTCACCTCTGACGGGGGGCACGGGCTCCCCGCTTGCTCCCGCTGCAAGACCCTCTCCGACACCCAACAGACCGGGCGTTTAAGCAGGGATTTGGACGGGGGGGGCTTCTCTGGTTTGGCTTTGCTTTGCAGATGACAGGCAGTTTCTATCAGATTGTTTTTTTCAGGCAGGAATGTCTTTGCAAGCAAAAGGGATTGCTGCAGACTGTGACACCCGTAGCTGTTATCGGAAGCCGTTTCCGTGCCCCTGTGAGCGGCCGGTGGGACACCGGGGGCCGGGCATCCAGGGCAAGCGGGTTGAAATGCTCCGGTGCGGGCTGAGCGGGGGCAATGCAGGTGCGGCAGCTGGTCTACCTTAGCGCTGGAAAGGCTGACGGGGTTACTCTAATACTGCTCTTGGCCCTCAGAAGCGTTAGTGTTTCGGAGGAAATAATAAGGAATTCGCTTCTCTTTCACCGCGGCTCGCTCCCTTCCAGAGCGGACCACGTGCCTGCAGTTGGATGGATGTGCTGCAGTTACAACTGTTTTCCTGAAAGGTCTGGTTTTGAAAGAGAACTACACGGATGGTCAAGTTGTTCCTGTCTTTGTTTTGATGTTCTGTGTCAGAAATAATGGAATAGCGGCTGTGTTTTGTAGACACTTTAGAGTCTAAACAAGATGAAAACTGGTTTAATTTTCTGAAAATTGGTATAGGATCAGTTGATTTGAAAATTTTCCATCTCAACTTTTATCATGGGGTAAAATTCATTTTCCCAGTTAATGAAAGCTTTTGCAGAAAGTAGTTGCTTTCTTTAACTAATGCTGACCTCTTTTTTTTCTGTTGACTTTCCACCTCTAATGTCTGGTTGAATTTTTTTATGTTTTGGCAGTTCACATATTTTAAGACAAAAAGGCAATAGTTTCTGTGCCAGACGTGTGTTTATTCACCAGTATCATAGTGGGCCTTTCAACAAAATTCTGAAATGCTTTAGGTAAGCGTTAAAGCAGTGAATATTTGTCCTGTTTCTTGTGATTGCCTCATGGTGAAAGCCTGGCTTAAATGCAGGTTCCTCTTTAACTGAATCATCAGGCAGAGGGCTAAAAATCCAAAACATTCATTTGTTTCCTGGAGGGGAAAAAGTGATCTTCAAGTGAAGCAGAAACAGTTTACCTGCAGGGCAGGGGATCCAGCAGCATGTGCCAAAGAGAAGAGGAACTGCGAAAGGGCAAATGTGTGTCTGTGTGTGGATACGGCTCCTTTCTCCCCTCTCGCTCAGCTGAAATAGCTGAGACCGGTAGGATTACATTAAAATGCTAAGGAAGAAACCAGTTGGATAAATTATAACATTAAATACAACATAGCTTGCATTAAATCAAAATTCAACAGAAAAAGCAAACTCTTACCAAAAAAAGTATTTTGAATCAATGTGTGCCATTCTGTATGGGTCGGACTGCAGGAAAGCTGGTGCGGGAGGAGTGGGAACGGGGGGATGACACAGAGCGAAGGCAGCGAAGAAACACCCAGTGCAATCCCCAGAGCAGCAAGCGTGGGGTATGGGCACCAGGAACGCTGCTCTGGGGGACGGTGAGAGGCTGGAAGATGCAATGGGAAAAGCACCAGTGTGGGTGGGGGAGACCAGCTCTGACCGCAGGGCTCAGCTGCGTGGCTCTGCCCGTTTGCCAGGCTGGCAGCCCATCAGTCCGGGACAAGAGGCTTCCTGCTTAGGGCAATAGGAAGCAGGATTAAGCCAAAAGGGAAGGTTTTGATGCTGGCAGCAGAAGGGGACATTCCCGCAGGGCACTGTACAATTCAGCACGTCTCCGACGGACAAAGCTCATCCTCAGCCGCTCGCTGCGGGGCGAAGCTGCCTGCAGCCTGCCCTCCTCCCTCCCCGGCAGAGCAGCGCTGGATGCGGAACAACCCCAGCGCTGCACCTGAGGTTATTTCACGGTTGGAATGTAACATTAATTCTAATTACATTAATTCTAAATTCTGAAATTCGAAAAGTTTCTAGTCACATTTAGTCTAACCTTCTGCTCTGAAACACGAAAGCTTTCTAATCACGTTTAGTTTAACCTTTTAAAACTGGCACCTGTTTTCTTGCTTTGCCCTCGCTTGCTTTGGAATATTCGATTCACAAGTTAGAAGATGAAGCAATGAAGTGGGTGAAGCTGTGCATGCCGGAAAACTTTTGGGCAAAACCTTTGGTTTCCCCGGCACTGTAACTGGGGAAGAAGGCAGTAGCTGGGCAGCGTTGAGGATCTGCACTTGGGATTTAAACGTACGCGGTCTTTTTGTTCCTGGTTCATCTCATCATTCTGGGTGACTGCCCTTTGGCTGTATGTGTCAGGCAGTTACTTTTGAGCATATGAAGTGGCTTGATGAAATTGCAGTGGAGTGTCTTTGTTAGTAAGTAATTTTCTGTTAAAAATGGTAGCAACAAAAATCTTTTTTTGATTCTTCGTCAGCTGTGGGGCAGGTGGGCCACAGGTACATCTCTCTTGGGCAGGGGAGGCAGAGGTGCTTCAGGGTGGTTGGTGGCAGTAAGTACACTGGACCTGGCACCCCTAAACTGGATTGTGATCCCAATCAATCCACCCAGGCATGGGCAGACGTGGGCACACCAGGATCTCCAGGTGTGGAATTCGACTGCCCCGTATCAGAGGCTGTTGGTGTCCCCAGGGAGCACAGAGCCGGGCTGGGTTTTGGCTGCTTATGAGCCAGGGACCTGTCGTCCGGCAGGCCAGGCTGGCACGCCAGTCCCCTCTCGTCTCATCACCGGGGGCATCTGGAAATACTCTGGTAACGTTGTGAGCTCAGTGAGCGAGTTGTGTCTGACTGGTGAGAGAGGACCTTTTTTTTAGGCTGACATCTGAATCATGTCTCTTTTTATAGCCAGGCGGTCATGTTGCTGTGATTGCAGCTCCCAGCCCAAGCCCAGCGCCTGCTTGGGTTAACGACCATCGTCACGCAGGGCACAAGAGAACATATTTTGCTCGTTTCCCAGAAAAGCGAGACTCTCTCTGGGGATGCTCTCTGTGCGCGGGCTCTGCTCTCCCACCGGGATCCTGAGAGAGCCCTTGCTGCCGGCTAGAGGCAAGCTCCCGCTCGCAGGGCTGCACCAGCCAGGCTGCGTGCCGGGCTCGAGCCTGTGCCCGTGCCGTGCCGCAGCCACACCGCGCTGTGCCCGCGCCGGGGGCTGCAGCTTCAGTGGCTGCTGCCCAAGAAAAGGCAGCAAGGATGACGTATCGCACAGTTGCGTCTTCTAGGATGCTACATCCCCACCGCTTGCAACAGCTTTTGAAGTTCAGGAGAATCAGACTGGGGCTGTGACTGGGGCTTGACAGCCGGCCGCCCCCGTGAGTGAGGGTTTCTGCGGCTCGGGTCTGCGTGCGAGATCCACGCGTGGCTCTCCGCAGGGTCTGTCACGGCTGGTCAAGCTCCCAGTCTCCATGTTTCATGGCGGATCAGCCGTTCCTCATCCCCTGCACTCTGGAAAGCTTTGGTAGGGGACCACAACATGCTGGGCTACTGTTCGCGCTTAGTGACAATTAATTAATGAGCTGGCTGGTTTCCCTTTCCCTTGATAATGGACAAGAAATCACAGCTTGGGTTTCTGATTTGCTCCTTAATTCCTACATTTGTTTAGTTTTCATTCATGCCTAATAAGACGTCTTTGTCTGCTAGCTCCTTTTGCCGGTGATGGGCTGGATTCACCTGAGGACTGCCCCGTCACTGACTCTGATGGAAAGGGCGTGTTGTAAAAGCCAGCTGAATATGTCTGGATGCATAAGGAATAATCAGTATACAAAAAAATTTACTTCATTTGGATTTAGTTTGCATAAGTGAAAATTGCTGTACATGTAACAGCTCCTCTGCTTAGGGGTTTTTAGAAAAATTGCTGCTGTCTTGTACTCCGTTATGTTGACTTTTAAAATGATGGTCGTACATGAGAAAATTTAATTTGAGGTTTAAAAAAAAAAAGCACATAAAACAGAGTGAAAAAATTATGATTACATAGCTTGATCTGTTGGAAGGACCATTGTGACTGGACCCCTTTGTTCGTACAAACAAACAAAAAAAAGCTGTCGCGGCTCTGTGGGAATCCATATGAGGAGAGTCCCACCCACCGCAGAGTTGGGGCAATGTGCTCCAGTGCGTAACTCTTGCCCGGTGCCAACACATGGTTTAAATTGAAAGCTTAATCAGCAGAAGTATTAATTTTGATATTAGGAATTTTTCCAGTCGATGTCTTTCTTTGTAAAGCAGCTGTTTAACTTCTGATGTTAAAAAAAATGCCTGGGTAAAAGTAGTCCGTGGTGGTAGGCATTTCAGTGTGATTGTTCCATTTTGCCATATTCAGTGCAACTGGCTGAATGCAAAAGTGCATGCAGGTACGGGTATTTTAATAGAAACAACACTGTGCATACAGCCTTGCGAAACAGGGATCAACCCTGCTGATGAGGGCAGAGAATGAGAACTAGCAAGGTAAACGATGTGTGAGACGAGAAAATGAAGTGTAAAACTGCACAAGCACACAGAGCATGAAGCGTGCAATGACTGGGGGAGGGGGGGAATGTGTGTCATCTTCAAATTTTAATGCAATAGTCTTGAAAACTGCCTTTAAATCTGTCTGTTCAGTGTATGCTGTGGTTTTGGGTTTTTTTTTGTGGTTTTGCGTAAGTGGTTTACACATTTTTTCATGCAAGGTTTCAGCTGAGAAAAAGTTTCGTAATAAATTATGCTGTCCTAATTAGTTCAGACACAGCAGAAGTATTGAACCGTACCTGCCTGGAGTCATAAAGACTGAGTAAAGGTAGCCCACAATTCTGTGATTACTCCCAGGAGATTTGAGCTGTATCTGTTCAAGTCTTGCAGGCACTGCCCCTGGCTTTGCAGGGTTTCCCTGGAGCTGCCGAGCCCCATCTCACAGACGCAGCACCGGGCACGGGCGTGTGAAGCAACTGCAGAGCCGCTTCCACCAGCTGGCCAAAAAGCATCCTGCGACCGGCATCCAGTGTCCAGCAACCTGCATCCAATGTCCAGCGTCCAGCATCCTGCGTCCAGTGTCCAACATCCAGCAGCCGTATTTGGGGCACCTGGAGCGCCTGTGCTGAGCAGGGCCATGCGTGGGCGTGCACACGCGTGCACCGTGTTGGCACACGAGCGGCAGGCTTCCCATCTCCACCTGGGTGGCGGTGGCCAGGAGCACACGCAACCGCTGTGTGTTCTTCTCGGAGGTGGTTTTGTAACACTGTCATAAACCAGACAGCCGAGAAACAGCAGTCAGGGAGCTTTCCTGCTTATATAAAACAGATGTTACTTTATTCCTTAAAAGCTGACTACAGTAATTGAGCGTACCTGAGCCTTGTGGGATGCTGTCCCTCGCGCTGACGAGTAGGGCAGTCTGGGCCGGATGCTGGCTGCGGTGTTGGCCAGGCTCTGCTCCGAATTTGAGAGGTCTCCATCACAGCCAGGACTGGGAGGTCAGAGCCGAGGATGCGGCTGGTGGGCGCTGTGCCCCGCGATGGACCCTGGTGGGCAGGCGACAGGCCAGGTCCGTGGTGCCTTGAGGCCAGCTCTCCAAGGGCGGCATGTTTGCTGGCAGGAGTAACCAATACATGATCTTCTGGTTTAAGGAGAGTCCGTTTTGATAGAAGAACAGATATCTTGGGATTTGAAAGCCTTACCCAGGTGCAGGAATTTAAGCTAAATTGTCACTGCTGCCTGTTGGGCAAGCCTAACACCAGTCGTCTTCTGTTCTGAAGAAAGTACATAATCGTGGGTTTTTTCATACCCCGGCGGTGGAGGAGTCGCTGTGAGCACTCTGAAGGAGATGTCCTGGATTGATAATGCTTCTAATAAATCGGTGATTTGGCTCAAAATCAACCACCTGAAATTAAATAAAGAGAAGGACAAATTACTACCTGCGGGAAGGAGAAAGTAAACACATTACTGCGAATGGGGAATAATTAGCGAGGCAGGAAGGTTTGTATAAATGTAGCTGGGCTTCTTTTTCGGAGCGAAAGCTTGCTGCCCTGGTTAATTATTTGGCCCCACAGATGCATTCCTGGAGCCTGGGCTGGCGGGTTGCACGGCAGGTATTTGGTGAGGGAGAAACGGCGTATGAGGCATGGCGGGTGGGGAGCATAGATGCACGCCTGTGTGGATATTTCTGGACATATGCCTACTTACATACTCACACACACATATATACTTAATTATCTTGAGAAGGACTGCAGTCCCTTTTGTATCACTCAGCACAGATGTTGTTGAAGTAATGATGAGCACCAAAGTTGATTCACTTTCCTTTATATATATATATGTATAAAAATTGTATAACTTCCGTATGAATATGTATCAAAATAAGCAGACATATACATTTCATTTTGGTGCTGGCTCCTCTATCTTCACCATAACAAGGTAAGATGTTATGCTCAAACAGAAATGTGCCTCATTTTAACGGACAAAAGCATTCTTCTGTAGCTCTCTGTGTGCACGAATCGAAGCCTGCAGTACGGGGCCAGTGCTTGCACATCAGGTACTTGGCGTTGAAGGAATGATTCATACCTATATGTATGGAAATATTTAGTTAATATCTGAGGTGCCGAGTGGTGATGCTCAATTACATGTCACTTTGTACCTTGGTTTTGCAGCTGCCATAAAACTTGTTATGGCTGCACACGCATTTTTCTGATTGCTGTTCATCAGCGCCTTGGCTGGGTCAGCAACCGCATCGCCTGCCCAGCGCAGCCGTGGGCAGCAGCCCCGTCCCCGCGGGTACGGCGGTGCCGTCCCCAGCCGCAGCGGCCTCGGGGGGATGGAGGCGGCGTACCGGATCCCACTCTATTGGTTTGGCTTTTCATTTCCTCCTGTTGACGAGCTTGAGCGTTCAGGGCAACTGAAGTAAACAGCATGAAGTTAGACAGAAGTGCAGTAAAAATCAAACCAAAAAAGTAGTACGATTATTAGATGATCTCCCAAAAGCTTGACACTGAAGTCTCTGTTAAAAAACCGTATGTATATTTATTTCCACCACCCGGTATTAGACCAGCTTGTTATTCCCAGGGTCTGTGCAGGCTCCATTGATTTTTATAGGCTTTGAGGCTGTAATGGGATGAAGCGAGAAACATTTTAGCATGAACAACGTCACTCCGAAGCCCTGTAGAAAACCCTCAGCCTGGCGGCTTCAGTTCCTGCAAGGAAGTGCGTGGAGGGAGTATTTATTACCCTTTGCAGAGGTAACCACGGACGTCTACCTTGTGAAGGTCTGCCGCAGCCTAAATAGGACTTTATGGATTATAGGATCAGCCTGGATTATAGGATCAGCGTGATCCATAGCCTGCTCTGGTTTAAACAGGTTTAAGCTCATTGATTTGAATGGAGCATTGCTGCTGTATCCCAGAGGGGAATCGGGCCCTGGAGCAGGAGGTGGCACCCTTCTGCGTTTCTTGGCACCAAGAAAAAACTAGTGCATCTCCAGAGGCTCCGTTGGGGATTTTTACTTGCAGTGCTGCAGTAGTAATGGTAATGATTATGGGAATGGGTGCTGGTTTAATGCCAAGAAATTCATGCTCTTTTTCAAGACTTTATCTCCAGAAGTTAAAGAAATGGTCTTGATATGTGGCATGAACTCATGCAAATCGTCTTTTTCTACTGCAAACGCTTTCTAAAGCTTGAAACTGCATCATCCAAGTCGTTCCTCCCTTCTTCTTTTGCCGGTGGTGTGCAAGCCAGCTTTTCTGACTTCGATGATACCGTTTCCAAAACAGAACAACAGCTGTCAGAACAGGTCTGTGCAGAGCCCCTCAACAAGCTGGTGTGTGTGCTAGAGCAGGGGTGCTTGAAACGACAGTGGGCTTCAGCTGTATTCTTCCATGACTTTATTTACTACAATCAATCTGAGGGCTAGTTTTTGGGTTGTTTTTTTTTTTATTTTTAACTAATGAAAAGAAACACCACAGCCAAGAGCATGGTTTAGGCAGTCAGATGATGTAACTGGTGGTACCCCACTCCCTAAGAGTGTAACAGGGTTTTATCTGCATCTTCAAAATGATGTGCAGCACTGTGTTATGTTACCACCAACCAGGGAATTCATTAACACAACAAATTTTGAATAACTGTTCGGGACCAAATAATTTTGTGCATTGCTTGTATTTCCATGTTTTGTCTCCAAAGATTTGTTGATTTGAGTATGGTATGTTAAGTTTTGCAATATTTATTCTCAGTGTGTATTCCTCTGAAATTCAGTATACCAGATGGAGAGCTACATACGAATTTTATATCATACTTGGGGATTTAAGAAACACAGGGGAACGCTCATAATTTTCTCTATCCTTACTGTATTCCCAAGCCTTATCTAAAGTCCATGACATTCAGCAGCTTTTTATTGAAGCACTAATATGTTTTATCCAGGGAGGTGTGTGCATGGGACTGCACATCTCTGTATTTTTAGTGAATTTACCAAAGTTGGGCCTCTTGCAGACTGAGTGCAGGGGGCGAGGACTAGGAAAAAATTCTAGGATAAAGAGAATTTCCCATGCAAAAGCAGCCAGATAAAATATCCCGGCTTTCTAGCTTGCAATGCCTGCTATGGGCCACGTTCATACATGAGAGTTCATGAGCGGCTGCAACTCCATCTGTAAAACAGTGGCCTGGACTTGAAGTTTTGCCAGACCTCTTGTATCATGGGGACTGTAAAGTTGGGATTCAAGAGAGCTATTGGAAAAACAGCTATTTCAGATGCAGCAGTAAACTGAAATGCAATTAAATTTAGCTTTATGTAGCATTTGTGCTTTTGATTATTCCAAAGCATGTATTTTTAAAATAAAAATGTTTCCAACTCTATGGCATCATTGAATTTTTAAAGCTGGAAGGAGCTGGGGGTGACTCAGAAAACCCTTTCATTCTCACTAGATTCTCTGCTTTAAAATCACGTGTGTTTGTTTTTTAATTGTGGGGCAGCCGCAGCTTTGCCTGAATAAGGACCGAGGGGCTGCAAGGGGCTGTGAGCATCTCCCGCTGCTGCGGGGCCGGTGCCCGGGGAGCGGCACTGGGAGCTGGATGTTGGCCCCAGCCTCCAGCGCCTCGTTCGGCACAGGTGGGACATTTTGCTACGGCAGATCCCTTTGCTCTCTTCCTACTACAGACAAAGGGAGCGGCAATTAAATCCTTATGGCTGGATCCTTCCATCTGACCGTGACTAGACCCCAGCCGCGACCATTCAAAGCCCGTGGAGAAGGTCCGTGGGGCTCAGCTCCAGCCGTGGGGCGAGGGGCTGCTTCCCCAGTGCCGCTGCGCCCGGGGCTGCACCAGTGCAGCAACGACCTTGTTTTCGGTCAGTGCCTCTTTACTGAGCCCTTCATGGGATTTTACACTTGGTAATTCATGTGAGAAAACTGACGTATGGATAGGATGATGAGATCTTGTATTTGACTCTCACGCCGCTATGAAGGGAACCCCCCCAACTGCGGCTTCTGCCAGCACTACAGTTTCCAGCTGCAAAACCAAGACCGTTCCTCCACCGCGCAGATACACAGCAGGCACCAACCCCACACAATTAACAGTAAAGCATTCTAATTTCACACAGTGACAGTGCTCCTGTCCTCACGGGTCGGGAGGTTGGCCTTGCTGGCCGGCTCCGCCAGCCGCAGCCACCGGCGGCGGGCCTGATCCAGGCACCCGCTGCAAGAGAGCCCGTCTCCCTCTGCACAGGCACCCCTACCGCGGGCCGTGCCCGCAGGTACTGGCTGCGCGGCGCAGAGCCGCTGCTCGGTGCCATCGCTGTTTGCTCAAATTAACGTTTATAGGCGCAATAAAGTGAACTCTCCCGGCAGCTGGCAGTCGCAGGGCACGTTTATTTTGACTGGACTTAGTGGTTTTGAGAACCGTTTGGAAATTTTCCTTTAACAGAAACTGAGAAAAAGAAAATAGGCAAGAGGAGGTTGAAAAGAAAAGAAAAAAAAAAAAAGCCTGAGTTTTCTGCTTACTGCATCTTTGTCTACCTGTGCCCCAAGCACGATCTGAAGATCACCCTGGGCAGCTGTGCTCATCGCCCATGCACCACGCCGGGCTGGGTGTTGCGTGGGGCCGGCGGCACTGGGGAGCTCCAGCAAGGTCAGGAAGGGCTGAGGTTTCCTTGGTGGGAACGTGGACATGTTCCCGTGCCTCCTGCGCAGGCTTGGGCTGGAAGGGAGGGCTCAAAGTCGGGCAGTTTCCGTGCAGGGTGTGGAAGCGGCAGCCCTGGAGAGCTCTGCTGCAGGCTGGAGCACTGCCTGTGGGCAGCGACGGCTGGGCTGCTCCGGGAGCTTGAACCTGTGCTCCCGGAGCTGCCGAAAAGCTGGTTTGTTGGTCTAGCAAAGCAGCAATTTCCTCTAAGAGCCTTGCCATCACCCTGGCACTCGTCAGTTAGCATTGGGACGCTGTCAAAGGCAGCTGCTGCCCCAGCACTGGGTTGGGAGCAGCCCGGCGGCGGCACACAGGGACGAAGCGGCCCGGGGCTGGCAGTATGCGGTGGGGCAGCAACCCGCTACTGAATTTGTTTGCAGCCAAAGAGCTTTCTTTTTATTTCTCCCCTTCGGTGACTCTTTTGGGCTTACTAAAACAAACGTTAGCTGCCAAAGCGTGACAGCCAAAAAACAGGGTCATAGATGAGAAAATACATGGAAGCGCTGGATGTTGCGTAAGTGGCGAGGTCGATGCCAAACCCCAGTGAACGATTTCTGTCTCTAAGCTGCCCAGGAGGGAAGCAAAACTTTGTGTGGATGGGGATGCTGCCGGCCCTGGTTTCCCTGGGTGTGTCTTCACGGCCGGGCAGCGGGCGCACTTTGGCTGTCTGGGCAAGTGGCAAACCAGTTGAAGCTGTGCGCAGAGCTCTGACTGAAGCTTGTCCAGCCACAAATCCAAGGGACGTGGCTGCTGGGGAGGTCGCAGGCTGGGTAGGAGACAGGAGAGGAAGCGATGGCCGTGGGGAGCTGCCTGTATGCCGAGAGCGGTGTGGGGCCAGGGGCCACCCTACCACGGCCGGCGGGTGCATCTGCACCCGAGGCACACCACAGCATCTGCACCTCTTGAAATTCGGTCCCCCCCTTTGGATGGGGAGGGGTAACCATGCAGCCCCCTTTCATGAGAAAGCGGAGACGCTCCCTCTCGCTGCGCTCGACGTGGGGCTTGGCCATCTCTCGTGTAAGCGGCCCCTGGCTCCCCGCCGCAGCTGCAGCGCTCCTGTCCAGGCTCCACGGCCAGCAAGGCAGGGGAGGGCCCTGCCTCTGCAAGCGGGACGTGAGCAAAGAGCAGCCTAGACTGTAGCCAAAACACTTGAAGTAAAACTTATTAAAACCTTCCATGACTTAGCCTTTTAAACTCAAAGATCAGTCCTCAAGGCGTATGATCCTTCACCTCGACAGCGAGCGGCTCACTGAGCCGCTCCTGCACTTCTGAATCGGAGCAGACAGAGCGTTAGGAAACGCAGCCCTGGGAACAGTTTGGCATTGGCGAGGGGACAAACAGAACGAGTCCTAGGAGAGCTCTTTCACAGCTTAGCATTTATGATTCACTGTTGAAACAAAATGTATTCTGCAATTACACACCACTCTCTGAGGCGTTCAGCTGCCGCACGTCTAAGCCACGCAATTGGCATTAGAAGCAGTTCGGTTCTAGTCTGTGAAGAAATGGATGTCTCTAGTTATGAATGACGCCTTGTCCGAGGGCAAAGAGGAACAGTGGCTGCTCTGTCTCACCTGCGGCGAGTGTCTCACCAGCGCTGCCGTCCCAGCTGGGTCCCGAAGCAGACTCACCAGCTCTCGGTGCCCTGCAAGATGCTGAAGGAGCCAGGCAGAAGCCAAGGGCAAACGTCTCCTTGACTCTGCTGGAGCCAGGATTTCACCCTCGGTCACCTCCTCCTACAGAACTCTCCCGAAAAAGGCAGAACAATGAAAAAAAAAGCATTGCACATGGTGAGTTGTTATCCTCGGCGATTCCCACAGCCGTTTTATTGCCTGAAGGAGGAAGAACGTGAACCCTGGAGGGAAGAACTTGCCAAAGTATTTAACATTTCTACATCTTGCACGGAGCTCAAGGTTCCCAAAAATCTTTAAAAATAACTGCAAGATGTTTATTCAAGGCCTAAGGCTAGGCTAAGTAGAGTTTGAGACGTGGCTTTCAGGGGAAGGCAGCGGAGGGGAACGAGCACCAGCCTGCTGGCTCTTGGGTGGAGTTAGGGGGCTGCAGCGGCCAGGCCAGGCGGGTTCCCGCTGAAGCCACCTCCTGGGTGAGAAGGCCTGGGAGTGACTGGGGGGGCCGCTGCCGCTGGGCTCAGGACGGGGGAGCTGAGGTGGTTGGGCCCCTGCGCTCCTAGGTCCCTCGCCGGGGGCGCGAGTCTGGGGAAGAGCAGTGAAACGTGCTGCGGAGCTCACGGCCCCGGCGGCGAACTATGTCAGACGTAGCCACCTTTTCTTCTGGTGTAGAAGTGGTTTAACGACGCTCGATAAAATAATCGCCCTGAAAGGAAAAAATTAAAAAAGGCTTCTCGGTGGTCTCACCCGCCAAGCGGCAAAAGCGCGAGCCTCCTAGCCGGACGGGGCGGTGCGGGTCGATGCGGCGGGGGCTTTGCGGAGCACGCCCGTGAGCGGCAGCCGAGATCCGGCTCCTCGGGGGCACTGGGGACCCCCAGGGCGGGGCGGGCCCCCACCCCCGGGCCAGCAGCGCCCTGAGCTCAGGCGCCCCTCACCTCGCGGCCGCTGTCGTGCAGGGGGAGCAGGCAGCCTGCGGCAGCGGCCGGGGCTCCCCTCCCGCGTCCCGCCGCCCTACCGCGC
>VZTL01053729.1:24229-42895 GCA_013400535.1 Scopus umbretta
GGGGGCACGGCCGCCCCGGGGGGGACGCGTCGGCAGGGGATCCGCCAGCCGCCCCCTCTGCCGCCGGGCTCTATGCGGGACGCGGCTGGCCATGGAGAAGGTGTTCTTCGCGGGGAGCGGCGTGTGGACGAGCAACGGCTCTCTGGGGAACGGCAGCCTCCGCCTGGAGAACCAGACCTGCGGGAGGAACAGCACCACCGACCCGCTGAAGAGGAACGAGGAGATGGCCAAGGTGGAGGTGACGGTCCTCTGCCTCATCCTGTTCCTCGCCCTGACCGGCAACCTCTGCGTGCTGCTGGCCATCCGCACCACCCGGCAGAAGCACTCCCGCATGTACTTCTTCATGAAGCACTTGAGCATCGCTGACCTGGTCGTGGCCATCTTCCAGGTGCTGCCCCAGCTCATCTGGGACATCACCTTCAGGTTTTATGGGCCAGATTTCCTTTGCCGGTTGATCAAGTACTTGCAGGTGGTGGGGATGTTTGCTTCCACCTACATGCTCTTGCTGATGTCCCTGGACCGGTGCTTGGCCATCTGTCAGCCACTGAGGTCTCTGCACCGGAGAGCGGACCGGGTCTCCGTCCTCCTCACCTGGCTGCTGTGCCTGCTGGTCAGCATCCCTCAGATCCACATATTTTCTCTGAGGGATGTGGGGAACGGGGTTTACGACTGTTGGGCTGATTTCATCCAGCCTTGGGGACCTAAAGCCTATGTCACCTGGATAACCCTCATGGTCTACATCATCCCCGTCTTGATGCTGAGCATCTGCTACGGCTTAATCAGCTTCAAAATCTGGCAGAATGTGAAGCTTAAGACGGCTCGCGGGCCCGCCGTGGGTCTGAGCTCCAACTCCTGCAGCGGGATGGCGTTTGCCAGGGTCAGCAGCACAAGGCTCATTTCCAAAGCCAAGATCCGGACAGTCAAAATGACCTTCATCATAGTGTTAGCTTTCATAGTGTGCTGGACTCCCTTTTTCTTTGTGCAGATGTGGTCCGTGTGGGACACAAATGCTCCGCAGGAAGGTATGTCCTCTCCTCTCCCATAGCCCTACGTTTGCATGGACAGCTTAGCTCAGCGGCCGCAGGGACGCTGACACCGGACTCGGGGGCTGCGAGCGAGCGACAGTCGGAAACTGTTCCGGGCTGGGTCTCCGGGGGCTGGGAGGGAGGAAAAAGTCCTGAACGCGGAAAAACCACCCGACAGGCAGCAGTGGCTGTGCCAGAGCTTCCCTGGTGCAGGCGAAGGCTAGCTTAGCCCCCGGCAAATTCAGGGTCACCGCAACTCAGGGGCCGGGCTGTGTGGATGGTGGCTCGGGAGGTTTCCTCTGGCCCCAGGTGCCTGAGCTCAGCCCTCCCGGAGCCGCTCTGGGGTTCCCGGAGGTTTGATTGCCCACCCCGGGTGCTGGGGTGTGCCGAGGCTGCGTGGGAGCTCAGCGCCCACGGGTGCCCAGGGCTGGGGCGACCGCAGGAGAAAACTGCACAGCGTTAGCGCCTGACTGCTTTTCTTTTGCTGTTATCACTTTGTCCTCACTGGCTGTTTTGCTTTCTGCTCTTTTGCCCTCTTTTCCCTCTCCTCTTCTCCTGTTTCTATCCACCCCGGGACAGTGCTGCTGTTATTTTATCTCTGACCGGAGCATGGTTCCTGCAGAAAGCCACTGATTTATGAGCAAAGGCTTTTCCTAAAGGACGTAGTGTCACTGATTTGCCATTTTTTATACTTGGCGCTGGCTGCTCCTGTCATCACTAAGGTTGCAGATGGAGTAAAATGTATTACCCTCCTTGGTCTCACACGCTTGTAGCTGTGCAAGTCTGTGCTGTCCCCAGGCGGAGATGGCCGATGGTCCCTCTGCACCTGCAGGAAGAACCAGCCGGGAAAGCTTAAAAGAAAAACTCTGTGCATGTTTGTGAGGTGGGAGAAAGGGCAAAAAAGTGCATCCAGGGACAAACCCTCCTTGGACAGATTGACCCAGCTCAACAGAAATGCTGAGTCTGGGGACGCCTCAGACGAGTGGGGAGCTGTGACCCCTTCCTGGCTCCCCCGGCAGCCCTGCCGTGGCAAGGGCTTCGCAGCAGAGGGCATGGCTTGCTTACACCGTGCACTCTTTTCCCTTCTTTAACCCTGTTCCAGCTATACATTGCTCTGTGGAAAACCTGATGTCTCCCGCAGCCCGTGCACATCTATTTGCCCATGAATGGAAGCTGGTAACCAGCTCTCCTTATTTTGCCTTTATTGCTTCCCTCTGCTCCTTTTATTTCAGGTGGAGAAGCGAAGCACAGCTTTTTGAACCTCCCTAGGTGCTCGAGGCAGCCATCTCTTGGTTTTCTACCTGATTCAAGCTGGTTGAAACTTCTAGCATTTAGATACGCCCTGGGATGAAGCCGCATCTCTCCCTTTTGCTGTATTTCAAAGCTGCAATCTCAAGGGCTTCCACCTGACTCATCGGCAAACTAACCTCTGCCGCTCTGCTGATTCCTGCAGCGAGGAGCAGGGGGATGGCCGGGGTGTTCACAGATCATGCCCTGCCTGCTGTCTCGGGAAGCTCTCCCGTGCTCACCCTGTGCAACTGGCCCTGTGATCCCTTTTCTTTGCTGCTTTGCTTTGCTGTGCTTTAATGCAGCGAGGGAAGCTCCAGCCGCGCCGAGCTGTAACGAACTCCCCTTTCCTTCGTGTTTCTGTTGCTTGGGGGCCCGTGTCTGCAATAAAGGGTGGGAGTTTTGCCAGAGCATTTGCTTTCACGGCACGGGAGGGAAAAGCCTCCAGTGGGTTATTGTGGATAGCAAATGCCGGGACACCCCAGCCGTTCCTCCTAGGCCCATCCTCCTCCTCACTGGCTGCCCAGGGGCGCGAGAGGGGCGTGCAGAAGTTCTTCTCTGCAGAAGAAACGGGCTTTGCCTGCTGTGTTCCTGACAGCGCTGCCCTGCGGCCCGGAGCTCTTTGCACCGACGCTTGGGCTGCCCTGGCCGGGCAGCATCGCAGGGCGCCTGGCAGAGGTGTACCCTGCAGCAGAAAGGGAATTTGGCTGTTTCTCGTCTTGCAGGCTTTGCAGTCTGCATGGGCATAACATCAGAGGAGGAGGAGAAGCAGGCGGGCAGGGTGCTCGCTGTGCAGCCTGGCAGCAGCGGAGCCCCGTCACGGCTGCAGCACCGGCGGGCTGCACCCCAGGAGGTGACGAGCATCTCACAAAGGCTGTGTGGTGGAGGGTCGCTTACTTAAGAAAAAGTTTAGTTTTCTCCGTGTAGGATGTCATAAAGAGCGTCCCTGGCGAGGGAAAGTCTGTTTATACCTACCTGAATCCTAATGAATCCTGAGCAGGCACCCTGTGGTTACCTGCCCATGCATCGCATCCCGGAACGTGGTGAGACACAGGTCTCGGGCGTTAGCAGAGGGACGTGCAGCTTGGAGCTCCGATACCGCTCCCACCCGGCCCCCGGCCCAGCGTGCTGCAGGCTGTGCTGTCCTTTCACCGTTGCAGGGCACAAAGCCTGCTGCGGTTTGGCCTGTGTCAGGGGGAAACGGTAAGGCTGTAAAGAAAACAAACTGAAGAAGCCCTCCTTTCCTAGTTGGTAAAGGGATAATCAGAGCAAGCTCACCCTGCTTTTATTTCAGTAGTTTTCTGCACGGGTCATCCTCACTGTATAAAACAACTTAAGGCAAGCGAAGCTTGCGGAAGCTGCACCCCTGCCCTGAGCCGTGCCAGGGGGAGCGGCAGGATGGGGCTGGGGTCCCACGCTGCTGCCTGCCCGCGTTGCCCCGCTCCCCCCTCTCCCGGCCACGCTGTCGCACCGGCCTCGCCCAACTTTGGGGCCGGGCAGCCCCTTTGGCGTCCCTTCCCCGTGGCTACCACGGGGGCAGATGAAAGTGCCTGAATGTGAGTGCCGAACACTGCGGTGCCAGGCTGGTCGGTCCGCCGCGCGCCCGGGGAAGGGCTGGGGGTGTGGGTGAGGTCCGGTGCACCCAGGCCAGGCCGCGGTGATCCCCACCTGTGCTGGCCATGCAAACCTACGGTCTCTGTAAGCGCGGGTTGGAGCTACAGGTTATGATTCAGGTTGTTGGCTTAAGTACTGGGGATCCTTCACAAAACGTTATTTTAAGTGAGGTTTTTGCTCTACACGCCTTGCAGATAATTTACGTGTGGCATTTTGAGCTTTGAGTAAAAGTTGGCTAACAGCATCTGTGAAGATAATAGCGAGGCTGTGAAGCAGCGTAACTCTGTTATATTGGTCCCTTAATCTCAGGAGCTGGTCCCCTGAAACGTGGGCTGCGAGTGACAGCATCTATCTGTACGTGGGAGTTAGTGAACAGTTCTCATTTCATCTCACTTCGGTAGCAGCGTTTGCAGCACAGGTCCCACAGCCCTTCCCCGGGCACAGCCTCCTGCCTCTGCCCATCCCTCCTGACGGCACAACACCCCCAGCCCTGGTGCAGGGGGATGTTCGGAGCCTGGGGAGAGGGAATGTCCGTGAGGGGCAGAGCTTGCTCTTTGCCGCGCTTCTCATGGATCTCCAGCAGACCTGCCGGGGCGGGGAGAGATCGGTCCTTAAGACCTGCCCTGCAGTAAGCTCCATGAAATTCAATTTATCTCCCACAGAGAGAGAAGAGCTGAGTCAGCCACGGCTGGATTTTTTTTAAGTGGATAGAAGTGCTGTGATGTATTTCAGGTCTTGTGCCTAGGACTTTTAAGCCGTTCCCCAAGGATTTCTTTTAGCGTACGCTTGAAATTAAAAGCAGTTGGACCAGACATCACTAGAGCCGGAATTATGTATGAGTTGGTTAAAGGTGAGCTTGGAAACTAGTATTCATTATTCACGCTTCTTTTCTAGTTTAAAAACTGCAAGTGCATTTCTGCAGAGGCAGAAAGGGACTAGAAACAGCCAAACCCAAGCATGCATCCTTACTGTTGGTGCGTCCCCTGAGAGCACAAGGAGACGAGAAGATGGCCTGAAAACGCGGGGAGCAGAACAAAGGCTCTGTCCCTGCCCGCAGCCCCTTCGTGGAGGTGCCAGCCTGCGGGGGCTGGAGCTGCCCCTCCTCGTCCCAGCTCGGCCAGGGCTGGCTGCCGTGGTGGGTGCGAGTCCCACCGTCCCCCTTCTCAGCAGAAGGCACTGGTCTGACCACTCAGGTGGGACAGTCGGGTGCTTTGTGCTCTGGGAATGGAGAGCAGCAGCTGGAGACTTGACGTCTTGGCACCGTGCCGCCACCATCGCCTCCCGTCCCCAACGCCACACTTGCAGCCAGGAACCATTGCCAGGCTCCCGGGCTTCATTACTGAGATGGGAACGGCCGTCGTTTCCCCTGGCAGAGCGTCACAGGAGAAAATCAATCCAGGCGGAGAAAAATGCCACCATCCCCTGGGGCTGGGAGAGTGCGGGGCAAAGAGGCACGGACGTGGCTGGGCTAGTGGGCACTGTCCTGTCAGCTGCGTGTTGGTGGTGGGGACAGCCCAGGATCAGGGGATACCCCGGGGCCAGGGCGAAGAGTGGCTTCCCCACAGCCTGAGTGGATGAAAGCTGCTCGTCAGCCCCAAATTGGCTTCTGGTGGGGAAAAACGAGTCACCCGGCTTTTTTTGTTCCTAGTCCTGCTCTTTGCCATGGCAACTCCAAGGGACCGCGCTCCCTCCTCCCCGCTTTGGGCACGATAAAGGCAAAGTGTGCAGATGGTGCTGGGGGCAGCTCTGCCCCTTCCCAAGGTATGTTTCTAGAGTAACTCTGAGCAGGCAGCAGTACAGGAGCCGAGTGGGGGAAACAACTCTTCCGGGGGGAAGAAACTAAAACCAAGTTGCTTAAACTCAGACTCCTTTCCCCCTTTTTTATTCGCCAGCTCTTCTTTACTGATGTACTGACTGTGGTGTTCCTGCAGGCAAGGGCAGCCCGTCCCTGGCACGGGAGGAGGTGTTGCGATGCCGGCAGAGCTCGGGGCTCTCGGCAGAGCCCACCGCGGCGTGTGCCCGGCGCCCGCCTCGCCAGGGTGGTGGTTCTTGCCACCCGCGCCGTGCCCTGACGCTTCTGTGCTTTCTGCCTTGCAGCCTCCCCCTTCATCATCGCCATGCTCCTGGCCAGCCTCAACAGCTGCTGCAACCCCTGGATCTACATGCTGTACACGGGGCACCTCTTCCACGACCTGATGCGGCGCTTCCTCTGCTGCTCCACACGCTACCTGAAGTCGCGGCCGGCGTGCGACTTGAGTGTCAGCAAGAAGAGCAACTCCTCCTCCTTCGTCCTCAGCTGCAAGAGCACGAGCCAGAGGAGCTTCATGCAGCCGTCCACAACGTGAAGGCATCACCGGCTGGGACCTCGCGCCGCCGCCGTGCTGCCTCCAGCGCTTCCCTGTGAAAAGCTGGGATTCGGACAAGCAAGGGGGGTTCTATATAAATAGGTGTATATATGTCTGTGTGCGTGTAAGCATGTACAGCGGTCATTATTTAACTGCGGCGGGAGCGTGGGGGGAGGACGTCTGTGGTCCAGGTCTCAGTGCTGCCTGGGGCTGGATGCCAGGAACCTGCTTCTGAGCCCCCGAACCACTGGTGTCGGTGGCTTTCAGCTACCACCGGGAGGGACAGGTTTTTGCCTCGAACAATCCCACGCTGCTGAGGCAGGTGCGCTGCCTCCCCGTCGGATGCAAGGGGCCGCAGCACAGGGCGTCGGTGCCGCTCTGGGCACATGGGCTTCGGGCACCGGCCCCACCTCTGCCTGCAGCAGGAATGCCGTGGGATGGCAGCGCCTGGCTGGGGCAGAGCCGCGGGCCCTGCTCTCTCAACACGGGAGCGCTTGCTTCGCTTGAAGTGCTGTGGGGCAGAGGCAGCCCCATCCCTGCATCCCTGCATCCCTGCATCCCTGCATCCCTGCATCCCTGCATCCCTGCACGGTGCCAGCCACGCTTCCCCCGGCCCGGGCCTGCCGGTGGCACTGCCAGCACAGAGCAGGGCCGTCCTGCTGCCACCGGCTGGGGGGACCAGCGGGGACAGGGCTGGGGACAGGCCTCCCGGGGGACAACGCTAACGCCCGGGCGTCCCTGCCCGCCCCAGCTCTGCTCCGTGTGCTGTGTGAGGCGGCGCACGCGGGTCGGCAGGAGCCAGGGGAGCGGGCACGACGGCAGGGGCAGGGGATCTCTGCAATAACACGTTTGCTGAGCGTGCTCGAAAGCTTCTCCGAGGGGCAGATGCGTGGGATTACAGCTGGACTTGATGGGGTTTCATGGTGAAACTCCTGTCGGGTCCCGTGAGGCCAAGCTTTTGCTTTGGGTTTACTGCAGATTGAGTTTAGTCTTTTACACCAATGCAATTCTCTTGCTCTGTAACGCACAAGGTCATGCTTATGGCATGGATTTTTTATTGTTAAGAAATACCTGTAA
This sequence comes from Scopus umbretta, assembly GCA_013400535.1. NCBI lineage: Eukaryota > Metazoa > Chordata > Aves > Pelecaniformes > Scopidae > Scopus > Scopus umbretta. The sequence continues at coordinate 31,578 of VZTL01053729.1, forward strand.
ATAAAGTTTTCTGACTGTGTCTTGATGGAAAGTGGGAGGGGAAGTGCAGAAGGAGCACTCGACTAAGAAAATGAAGGAAACCAAAAGGAAACAACGCTTTAAACACAAGACACAGGTATGCTCAGCGTAACTATGCTTTTGTTTTATAGAGTAACGCACCAAGCACTTAAGATCTGCACACCACTTTATTCCACAGCGTGAAGCTCGCTGTGACACAGCCTTTGGCAGTGGGACAGCTGGGCTGAAGTGCAGCTCTGGCTGAAGGCATGGGGAGCTTTCCCGTGAATTCGGTGGCAGTGGGATCCAGCGACTGCCGACGGATGCTCCTGCCTTTGCTCGCGCTGCGTCCCGGATCTGCAGCCACGGGGAATGTGCAGAAGCAAGGCCTGCATGCAGTCACAGGGTAATATATTTGGCCTTACATGTTGGGAATGAATATGAAAAATGCATTTAAATGTGTACTTTATTTTTTCACTGTCATCAACAGGTACGTTTTCACCTTTCATATCCTGGCATTCCTTTGATTTTTTTTTCTAGTAGCTGCAAGTGAGCTCTCAGCATTTTTGCTGAATATGACCCAGCATGTTCAGTCTCAGCATATTTTACCAGACTGGTTTAAATCCTTAGGAAAGCATGTAGCCTTTTCCTCCCATGTTCGCCTTCTTTCTCCTTGAGAGTAATTAGCTCCTCCACAAAACAAGGAGGGGGAGTCCCATTTTATCGTGAACCTGGGGGCCTGGTGCATCCTCCGTTTGCCAGGAAGGAAACGCAGTGTGGCGATAGATTTTACTGGGACTGATGGCCAGGGCAAGGAGGAAGCTTTGGGAGAGGCAGGACATTGCCTTGCAAGTCCTGGTTGCAATTACTGGCTGTGGTTATGGGGTCAGGCATGTGGGGCCATGCCCCCACGCATGGGGACACTGCGATCTCCAGCCGAGTGATGCTGCAGCCCATGGCCGAACTCCCGCACCGTCCCTGGGCTGCGGCGAAATGGGGACAGGGGCTCCAGGTTTGCCGCAGTGGAAGGATATCGAATGCACTGCCAAAAAACTTTTCGGAAGGGTTAAAAGCAAAATAGAGGTGCTGACATGTGAGCGGTGTGTGCTCCACGTGCGGGGAGACCATAGATCACTGTGGGGGGGAGATCAGAATTTTGGACTTTTTTGGGGTTCAGGCTGCGACCTACTAGAACAACAACAAAAAAAATTAAAAATAATATCATCCCAGTATTGTTTTAAATTATTTTTATTCCCACAAAAAGCTTTAAAAAATGTTCATGATAAGCTGTTTTTGGAGACTTTTTTTTCCCCTACAGATATCTAAATATCTTTTTTTTTTTGTATCACTCCATCCATCTCTAGGCCCGGTGTTGCTAGAGCATGGTGCTGTATTGCTATGGAATAATGAAAGTCCACAATCCCAAGCCATTGGAAGAGCACCAATAGAAAATCTGGCTCTTTCTTGTCCTTGGCATGGCACTAGAAGATACGTTGGCTCCAAGTCTGTTGGAAGCCAAGGGAAAAAAGCACATGAATGCAACTGAGAATAACCTCTGAACAACGAGACCTCCTGGGCCCTGATTCAGCAAAGCACTTAAGGCCAGAGCCAAAAAAGCGTTTAAGTGCCTCAAAGTTAAAGTACGGCTTCATGGACTTAAACAAATTAATTGACAATACAGGGGAGGAAATAGCTCCGAACTGGACTTTTTTCCCCTTGTCCCTGTGTTTTTGCTGGAGCCGGAGCGGCTGGGAGCGGGCAATGTCCTGGAGGAGGCTCTGTCCTCCGCTCCCGCAGGCACGTCTGGAGAGCCCTGCGGGATGCTATGGGAAGGGGACCGGCTGGAGGGAAGGGTGCGAGGCAGCGCGTTGGATGCGGGTCTCCTCCCTTGGGGCAGAGCCCGAGGGGTCGGCGTGGTCCGGACCCCCGCAGCCTCGGTCGCTCCGTCCCAGCGCCGGGACGGCAGCTGAAGCAGGGTAGGGCACGGAGCAGAGGGACAGCCCTCGCTGCGCAAGATCAACGCATTGCTGTAGGCTAGCGCTTACCCAGCATCAAATGAGCAAGCACGTAGTAAATATTCTCCCTGAGAAACAAGCCAAAGCTTTGCTTAAAGCCAAGCTTGTCGTTTCTCAGGCAAAGCTATCAAAAGCCATTTGGTCTCGTTGCTCACCACGGTGCTGCCTGGCTGCCCGCCCTTGCAGCCCCAGCGCGCTCACGGGCAATGTGCAGGACAGCTGCCCACCTACGCTGTGCTGCCTGTTAAATCCTGACCACAAGGCATAAGGATGCCCCGTAATTAAGTAGTGAGCGTCAAACTGCCACAAATGGTTTTGCAATTGCTGGTGGCCCAGGCCCAGCACATACTCCCAGAAGGCTGGCACAACGTTTCATGCACTAATTGATCTGGATTTCAAAGCTTTGCTGAAATGCAAACATACATGAAAAAAAGTTCGTTTCCACTATTCTATCCGTAAAACTTTTGTGCAGCGTGGTTTAATACAGAAGCTTCCGCAACAGCAATTATTTGCAGCAAATAATAATTCACATGCAAATACTTCTCTCAGTGTCAGGCTAGACCAAAGGGATGGAGAAGCAGGCAGGGTTTGGTCTGTTGTCCAGCAGCATCTCTGTACCCTTGCTTCTCGCTCTGCAGCTGCAGGTCGTGGCCCAGGGTTATGGTCCAGGAGATGCTGCGGTCCCTCCCGCAGGAGCAGGGCACGATGCCTGGGGGTCCTGGAGGGCAGAGGGCTCTCCCTGGGCTGCTCGCCAAGCCTTGATGGGCTTCTCTTCTCCCAAAGCTGATGGTTTTGGGATGGAGTAAGGGGCAGCCTGGCGTGCCTCCGTCTGCAGGGAGCATCCCTCACAGGCAGCTCTGCCGAGGGGCCCCGCCACACTGCGCAGGTCCCTGGGCGCGGGTGTCCGTGTGCCCGAGGGCAGGGCATGCCCTTGGGAGCATGGGAAACCTGGGCAGAGCCAGCGAGCCAGGGAAACCTGGGCAGAGGGGTGGCTGTGCGAGGGCGGGTTGGGGCGGCTGTAGGGACCTAGATCTCCTTCCGGAGAGCAACTCTGACGTTGCTGCAGATCTTGGAGAGTGCCTCAAAGAGTGGGTCGCAGAAGGTGTGGATGCAGAGGGAGTAGATTCGACTGACGCACTGGATCTCTATCAGGTAGCTCTTGATGCAGGGCACCACTGCCCAGATGTGGCAGAAGGAGATGAGGGCAAAGAGGAAGCCCCAGACAACTGCCAGGGGAATGCCCAGGATGGCAGAGAGCAGCCGGTAGCACCAGTACTTGCTGACGGTGAAGGTGGTGTAGCTGGTTTTCCAGACGCCGTCAAAGCTGTATGTTCCCACAGGCTCAGCTATCACATCCTCAAAATCCACCTGGGAGAGCAGACAGAGGTCAGGGGAGTCTGGGGGGGGGGGGGGGAGGGGGCATCAGGGGGGGGGGTTAACGAGGGCTCCAGGGCAAGGACAAGGATCCGCTGCAGCGTGAGAGGAGAGCCCGAATGCAAGGGGCTGGGGAGAGCCGGGGCTGCGCTGGGGGGACGGATCCCCTGCACCCCCCTGAGCAAGGACAAGCCCCGGTGCAGCAGGAGAGCCCTTGCCCTTGCAGAGATCCAAGCGGGAGGTGGCGCAGGGCTCCCGGCACTGCCTGGCCTCACATCGTCGGCAGAGCGGCGCGCAGGCTCAACCCACGGCACGAGACCCCGGGCTTGGCCGCTGTGGGACACTTTTCCCAGTCCCAAACCCTGAGCTGTGGATGGCGCTTCCAGGTGCCAGGGCTGGGCATGAGCCCTCGGAACAGGAGCTGTGGGTGGGAGTGTTTACTCCGGAGGAGGCCAGAGCCCATTCCTACCTTTTTTTAGCATTCAGGGACATGGGCTGCCTGCTCGGCAAGAGGGTGGTTTGTGCTAACAAAAATCCAAGAGCCCTCTTGATTTATGGTTTATTTATTTATATACGCGGAGGCGAGGTGCTCAATTCTGTCTGTCTGCGTTCTGTCTGAAGAGGGAGAGGGATTGCCTTGGCCATGCCCTTACAGGGGTAGAGCTGTTATGTGCAGGCATTGGGACTGTCTCTGAATGACAAACACTTTTAAAAGCCTCTGAACTACACATAGAGAGCTTATTGTGTTGTAACTCTTTCCTAGGGAATATGTGAGCCAAGCTATTTGTCTTGAAAATAGCATGGCCTTTCCTTGGGAACTTAATGTGTCTGTTTGTACATGCATGTTAAATTGCAATATCCATTCTGGTTTTGGAAGCACTTTGATCACAAAATCATTCTGTGCCATCTCTGATTTCCTGCAGTGGGCAGGAGGTACCGGGAGAAATATTGACGCGGATTAGGAATCAGCAGCCACAGTAGCTGGCCCTGGAGAAAGTCCTGCTGCCCAGGTGGGCTGGGAACCGAGCAGCAGGTTACCGCACAGGTGCCTGATGAGCTAATCAGGGGCTCAATTAATGAAGGGAGCAGCAGGCTATAAGGGAAGAGGCTCTGCCTCACTGCTGCTCTTGCTGTCAGTGCACCAGAAGTGGGTCTGGAGGAGCGAGGAGTGGTAGAGGCTGAACCCTGAGCTGAGCCTGGGCACGGCCCCAGGGCGTTCAGGGACCAGCCAACGCAGGTACTGCTCGGTTGCGCTATTGCTTTGCCTGGGAGGAGGCTTTTAAAGCTTTGCAAAGCCCCTGTGGCCGGTGCTGTAACTGTAATGTGGTCTCAGATTCCGGCTGTTGCACCGTAATGCTCAGGATGGGTTTGTCTATGGCCATCCCTTCAGCCTGCAACACACTCCGCTTCCCTCTGCCTCCCTACCTGCTGTGCTTTAAGAGCATTACATGCTGCAATGCCCAGGGTGTTTTCAGGTGTGCTGCTGCCCGCTGGAGGGTGGGGAGGCTTTGGCTTTCCCCTCGGGACACTGCCGAGCGGCAGCAGGGTGAGTTGTGCTCCCCGTCCCCGCGGCTGGCTCTGCCCTCCCTCCCCAGCCTTATCTGCCGTGCTATTTTTAAGGTGGGAGGAATGTTAGGTAGCTTGAGCAAACGCTCTGAAAACTTCCAAAGCCGATGGAGCAGCAGCGTGGCCACGTGAGTGAGTGAGCTGGAAAATCCTCTAACAGGCTTTCGGGGATCCCCGAGTGGGAAAACACAGGGGTGGGGAGTGGGGCTGGCGTGAGGGGTTAGGGATGGCCTGGAAGGCACTGGCATTACCTGCCAGGAGTAGCTGGCAACTTCTCCAGGCTGGGGAGTGGGTAGGTGTGCCCCAGAGCGCTGCCTGGCGCTGGGGGTGAGCGGGCTGACGGCTGTCCCGGTCCTCGCCACCCCGGCAGCGCGGCCGAGGGCAGGGTGGCACTGCCCGCAGCCCGGCGCCTTTCCAGGCCCCGGGCCAAGGATGTTGAGACGCGCTGGCACGGTGCGGCACAGATGTGGGACGTGCTGCTGGGAACGTGCTCGAGATACCGCGGCAGCTGTCACGGGCACGTCTCGCTGTGCCGGAAGGGTGCCCATCTGCGGCTGTCACTGCCACAGCTCATCTGGGGGGCTTTTCATTTGACCGTGCCATGGTTTTAGCTGTAATCGTGTTTTAATGCACAAATGCAGGCTTCCATTTCACTGCTGTGATCAAGGTCACAGCCCGTTGCAAAGCCTTTTTGAGCAGGATCGGTGCCTGCTGTCCCTTCTGGCGTGCCATCCCCTTTGATCTAGCAAACACAGTTTTAACAAAACCCTCCCATCTCCTCCTCTTCTCCTTTGGGCCAAAATTATCTTTGGCATAATGCTAACAATGCTTAGAGCAACCGTGTTTCTGTGGTGAGCATTTAGGAAAATGTTTCCCTGTTCCGCTAGACTGAGAACTCTTTTTGATCAAAAATAGACAGAGGAGGCTTGCTGCACTGTCCTGCTGCCATGTGGGAGAAAAAAAATCTTCTTCCAAACAGGACAACGCGTATCTAAATGCTCTGGTGCTCAGCCTGTCAGGTTTTGAAGATTAGCAGTCTTCTTCCAAGGTTGCCTTTAAATCAGCGATATGGTCTGACCCCGTTTTATTTTTGGCTCCCTGCTTACTGGTACAAAGGAGGGCATCTCCATAAATTTTCAAGCTACAGCCCATGAAGTTGGAGAGCGCATTCAAGGAATGGGAAATATTGCATTAATTGGAGCCATGCACACCACGCAGCCACCCAGCCAGCGTCTGGATGCCCGTGGCAGCAGGGTTGGGGCTCGCAGCAGGTTACCTCCCTGCAGCCCGAGGTAACGCCGCCTCTTGAGGCACGTATACCAGGGACTTGCAGCCCTGGCTGCGGTCAAGCCCAATCCAGAATGACAACACCAATATACTGATTGCATTAAGGAGGCAGTGATGCTTCTAAAACACAGCACTGAGAAAGTCCTACCTTTACAACGTCCTCGTTTATATGCTTTGGGTCTCTGTTCACCAGGTCGATCTCCTTGGTGTGCTGGTCCTTGATGATGATCCTCTCGTCCAGCTCGGTCTGTTCCTCTGCCATGGCTTCTCTGCCACCGGCTTGGCTCCGGACGGTCACAGAGCAGGGAATTGGGGCTCTGCTGGAGGAGGACAGGGTGTGGAGGCACTGGCCCCCCCGCCGCCCGCAGCAGCTGCCCTGCAGCCCTGCGCCCCTGGCAGTGCTCCAGGCTAAAATTAATGTTGTGCCTCCCGCGGCTGCCCTGAAGTGTCCCTTAAAGGGGCTTTGCTGGGGACAGCCCCTGGGGTGTCACCTCTGGGGGGGACACACACGTGTGTGGGTGGCTGGTGGTCCTCGAGCTGGGGCAAGAGCGGCACAGGGCGGTGGGTGAGCAGCCCCCCAGCCCAGCTGTGCGCGTGGGGGTTTTCTCCCCTGGGGAGGCAGCGTGGGAGAAACGATGCCCAAATTGGGGCACATGTCCTCAAAAGTGTGAGAGAAATAGTTGTTTACAGGGGAAATTGTTGTTTATGAATTTGTAAATGAAGCGGCTCAGGGGAGAGAGGAATCACATCTATAAATATCACCCAGAGAAGCCACATTGTCCTGGGGCAGCCAGCGAGCCTCGGGGTCCCGCTGGGAGCCCAGAAGGCAGCTCACGGTGTCAGCTTGGATTCCTTTGATTCTAGCTTTTTCACACAGAGAAAGCCAAGGAAATCCACAGACCAACCCACAGATCTATAATGGTTGGAATATCTCCTCCATAAACACTGGGCACAGTGACATTTAGCATATTAATGAAGATTTATTTAACTTGTGCTGTATTTTGATAATCCTCATCAATCTCTTCAGTGCTCTCTTGGTTTTTGTGAACTGCAGATTTGTTTAAAACTAATGATTTTTTGTTTTTTGGGGGGGGTGGGGGAGGAACCCAAACAATCAAACAAACCACCCAAATCAGTCAAATCAGTTGTTTGTAGACACTTTCATCTGGAGTAGTATTGGGATGACCGCCCTCTGTTCTCCCATCGTGTGTCCCTTTGGTTAAGGCTACCTTGCAGCTGCTCTAGAGTCTCTCGATGCAGTGCTGGGGATGGCCTTGATGACAACTGGCTGTGCTGCGAAGGTGACACAGCAGGCGGTGGTGACTTACCCCCGGTGAGCCCTGTGTGTCGGTACCGCGCACCGCAGTGTTTGGGGGCAAAGACTCTCAAGGGGGCGACTGCGTATGAGCCCCCGTTAATGTTAAGTGTTCACCAGATGCACGTCTCTGAGCTGTTCTTGAGGCCTGTTTCTCTAGCTTCTCTTTCACATGTGAAATGGCAAAGTCGAGTGGTACCTCTCGCTGGGAAGGGCTTTGGGTTTTGTTGCTGAGATGAAGCGTTGCCTCTGGCAGAGGCTGGCAGTGACACTGCAGCACATTTGCAGGGGAGGAGCAGGCAGGAGCGCCCAAATGAGCCTTGCTGATGGCCCACGCGCCACACCCAGTCTGCTGGTGCTGTGGGTCTGTGCTTTTCCCTTCCTTCGTGCAGGCAGCCCATCTGCAGACCTGTTGTGCTGATGTAACACAGCAAAAGCGAGAAGGGGTAGGGAGGCAAGGAAGGGTGCATGGCTGGTTAAGGAGGGATTGGTGCCCCAGCAGTGTCTGCACAGCGCTGGGCATGGTGGCGGCCGCTTCGGAGCTAAAGTGCTCGGCTGGCAGGGCGGGGGGAGGTATTTTAACTGCAAAAGGCTGCTGCCTTCCAAAAACATCAGTGCCTGTGCAGTGCCGTCTTTATCAAACCCACGTGGCTTGGTGCCTGGAGCTTTCAGCGCTGCAACGGTTTTGTTCCAGCCCTTTGAGTTGATATAATGCAGTGCAAAATGGGATTGTGTTCTTTCATTTGGCTGAGGCGTAGCAGGTCTCTCAGGAATATTCATTTTTCCAGAGAACTTGTGATGGTGAGGGCCTGGCTGAGCATTACCACATGTCAAAGGCTGCCAGACTCCTCTAGCTCCTTCTGCTACCTGTGGTGGTTTTTTCAGTATTTTTTCTGGAGTCAGGGTGGTGCCTCAGTCTGGAAACTGTTTTTCTTGGGATTTCTGCTCTACTGAAAGCAGATGTGGTGATGCCCTGGGGTGTGACATATCCGTGGCTAAAACTGAGATGACTGCAGCTTGTCAGAGACGTCCCGACCCCTCCTGTAGGGACGGAAAGGGCAGAACTGGGAAAGGAACTGTGGAAACCCATGGGGTTTTGCAGAAGTAAAGGAGGCACCTATGGAGAAGGGACAAATTCTGTAAAGGTTATGAGTGTGGGGAATCTGGTTGAAATGTGGGTTGAAATCTCTCCTTCTGGAGAGGAGCAGCCATCAGCAGCCCTGCCCTGGCTGCGTTCCTCTGGGTGAAAAGACAGGAAAGTCCTTCAGTAGCACTGCTTCCATCTCCCTGGATCTCTCGCCGGCGGGGTGGCCTTCCCGCAGGGCTAGCAGAGCGGTGCAGCAGCAAGCACGGCTTGCAGTGTTCAAATGTGCCTGGGAGGCAGGGAGCTGCTGCCTGCAGGAAAACGAGCCCGGAGCTGGTGGGGTGTGGGAGCACCAGAGCCAGGCTTGAGATGAGCTGCCTGCCGGTCTCTGCCCTTCGTCGGGGCTGTCCGACCTGTGCTCGGTTGGCGACCCGGCCCTCTGCCTGCGGTGCCAGCATCGGCTCCTCGGCAGCAGCAGCTGGAAGAGCCCAAACCCAGCGTGGGCTGGCATTGCGAGTACAAACATCCTCCATGCTCCAAAGCTTTGGGCACCAGCTTTAAGGCCAGACCTGCTCTGTTGCAGCTGAATTCATCTCTAACAATTCTGTAGTGTCACTGCTGTGACACCTGAGCACCTCAAGATAGATTGTGTAGGGTGTTTTTGCAAAATAAACTGTTTTCCCCTTATTTGAGCTGAAGGAACACGTTGCTGGTGTGAGCGGGGCTGTGAGCGGAGGTGGCGTGCGTAACCGCCGTCTGATGGAAAAGCAATGCGCGCTTGGCCGGGAACCAGCGCCGAATTTAGGAGGCACAGCTGCTCCCGGCAGTGACGGAGGAGTGCAGCACAAGGTATTTGCTCTGCTGCATTTTCCTCGACCCATCCCATGTGGAAGGCTTCACGCTGGGAAGGTGGGGGTTTGGTGGCCTGCGGTCTGGGGGGCTCGCCCGGCTGCCCCGAGCCCCAGGGCTGTGCAGGGGGACAGCAGCACGGTCGTGGGGTGCAGCACATGCTCGCCCCCGCTTGGCTGGGCCCTGCCCCACCTCTCGGATGGGATTTCAACAGCCTGAGTCACTTGCTGTCTTTAGGCTTGGGCTGGGCTGGTCCTTGCTGTCTGCACCCGGGCACACGGCTTTGGTGTCCCAGGCGTGGGAGTAGGAGAATGTGAACCCACGTAGTGGTTAACGTGCAGTTAGTAAGAGTCTCAAGTAGCAATGAGAGAGAGGAGGAATATTCTGTTGCGCCGTAGGTGCTATAAATAAATCCATTTCCGAGTACTTTAGGACCGTGAATGGGACGCCATGTAAAAGCTTCTGGTGTGCAGAGGCTACAGTGGACTAACAGTAATATTAGTTTGTTAGTAACTAATGACATCCAGTTTAATTGCAAAGTACAGATGGTAAAACAATAGCAGTTTTAGGAAACAGTAATGCTCTCCTGGGGATGGATGTAGATGAGAGATGCACTGAAAGAATTTGCTGGCCACGGCTTGTCTCACGGAGACTCTCCCCGCGTGGCCATGCAAGAGCCTCGGCCTTTAATTTCTTGGCCGTGCCCTGCACTAGTACCAACTCGCACTTCGGCTGCACAGCAACAAAGTCGTCGTGCCTTTCAATACAAAGTCCGGCTTTCATATAGCAAATGCATTCCTCCTTCCAAACTGGGGGCTTCTCCTTGCGGAGATTTTCTTGCACCAGCCTGCCGAGGTTCCAGGCAAGTCCTAAGCTCCAGCTGGTCCTTTTGCCCCTGGGTGTAGCTGCCCTCAGACAGCCCTTGCCCGTACGTCTGTCCGGCTCTGAGCATGGAGGAAGGGGATTCAGGTTCATGCAAAAGACTGGGTAGATCGAGTGTTCCTGCACGCATGGAGCACACTTGGGTGTTTCAAAATGCAGCTCCCCACCTGACTGCAGGAATCTGGAGTGTGCCCATTACCAGAAGATGGATCCTACCCTGTAAACACAGTATTGCTGGTGGCCGCTGCACTGAGAAGCCTCTTTTATTCAGCTCTTTGCTGCTGTTGGGCTTGCTTTCCCATTCTGTGAGCAGCTCCTCTCGAAGCTTTGTGCTGCAGCACTGACAGAGGAGGAGGCGGCGCAACTTGGGTGCTGCTGGGGTCACCATTTCAGCCTGGAGCTTACTGAAGAAGCAGGGCTTGGGCATGCAGCCTGGTCCTCTGCATCCTGAAACCTTCCCAAACTGTCAGGCATTGCTTCGGATGTGAAGGAGACTCCACTGCTTCTGTTGAGCTTGGAGCGTTTTACCTATGCTCTCTGTATGTCAAGTCTTTGAAGGCTTTTTTTTTCTCCCAGGAAAATGGGAAGAGTTACATACACAGCAGAGGCAGGAGAAGTGATCCGGCAGGAGCAGGGCAGGGCTCAACAGTGGAAGTGCAGGACGTGCCTGCTCAGTGCCGCTCGGGTCACTTGTTCTCTGCTGGGCAGACCTTCTCCAAAACGGCCGCTGTGAAACGCTTGCTTTGCCCCCGATGCCTGGCGCGGGGTGCTGTTCCCTTCGCCGTTCCTCTGCATATCCCCAGTGTTACAGCCAGGTGTCTGCGGGCACCTGTGGGAGCCGAAGCCCAGCTGCACTGAAATTCAAATCTTTAATTTTGAGAACATTTGTTAGGAAACCTTGTGACAAGTTTTCCTCTGTAGAAACAAATAGCTACCATTGCCCCCCCCC